>KZ807645.1:291963-305759 GCA_000696205.2 Oncopeltus fasciatus | reverse complement strand
ATTTCATTTCATTTCAAAGATTTACTTTTTCATTTTGAGACTGTAGGACATTTTTATTTTTTGATTTGTTTTCCTATTAAAAATTTCTAGAAAATAATTTTTTATTTTTTATTACCCTTATAATAAAGTGTGACTTCCAAAGAAAAAAGAATATTTTCAAAAATACCCTATACAGTTCAGTAATTTCAAAATATTGAAGTGATCCTTTAATTTTGTTCGGCAGTGTAGATCCCCCTAAACTAGAAATCTCTTCTACTATGGATTTCCATTTTTCAGAGGTTTTAGTTCGGATCCCCCAACAAGCAAAGTGACTGTGGGTCTATATAAATATGTATGAATAATTATTTATTTGTTTATTTATCAATGCAGTTATTTTTTTTATTAAATTTTTTGTTCACATTTATATAAAAATTGTTTAAAAAGTGTTAAATATTTTTGTTTGTAATGACAAAAGTGATTTATAATTCAAACTTGAAAGCTGAAAAAGAATCTCTTAGACATTGGGAACATTCAAGTTACTAAAACTGGCAAAAATTACCTGAAATAGTGGATGGGTAGTATTGTTTAATGAATAAACAATACAATTTTCATTATCATCAACGACTGCAATTTTTTTTCTGCTTGGGCTTAAATCTAAACATCTGACAGGATAGCCAATCTTCAATACATGTACAGGAAATGCATTGTCAAGATAAATTTTCAGAACCTGGAAAAATAAAATATTATTTTTTAAGTGCACTTTGTTAAATGCAAGAGCAAATGATCCTTGCAGAAAGTTGAGTGGGTGAAAACACTAACTAATTGTAGTTATATTCGCAAATTCATTCCTTAATAACCATTTTTTATAAAAATATTTTAGGACAAAAACATTACATTTTACATTTATAAATGTCCTTTAAACTATTTTGTTGCTCAAATAGCAATAAAGATATAATGATTATAAATTTTAGTCTCCCCTAAACCTACCCTTTTTTTATTCCAAAAATGAATTTCTTCTGTGAATTGCACTGAAATACCCAATTTGGTTTTAATATTTTTAAAATAAAAAGATGCTTGAGTGGATAAAGACATACACACACAAATAAAATTTTGAACAAGCCAAAGTTTTGTCGCAGCATTTATAATTCACCTTTTATTGACGATTTTCAATTATAACGTTGACCACCCCCCAGCCACTGGCCAATTTCAGCAATTAATGAATTCATCCAATAGTTTGCAAAAATAAATTTAAATATCGAATTTGGTTTTATTGTTTTTAAAATAGTGGATGCTAGCACCATATTTTAGCACCTCAAATATGAGATTTGTAAAGAGCTGCTGAAATTTTTTTGTCGTGTCATGGTACCAATGTTAATGATTTTACTGAGAGAAATCTGCTAATAAGCATGACATTTTAGGGCAAAATAAAATAATAGAGTTACTGTTTTGTGCCCTTTGATCACTGAAACAATCAATGATATGAGAGGAAATAAATTAAAAAAGAACTCAAAATTTAAGGTAAAGTAAATGAAGAGATAAATTGTGATTTTTAAAATTTGACATAATGGGAAAATTTTTTTAGAAAATCCCCTAAATTTTATCTTTATGCTTAGTAAAACATAAAATCATGAAGATATAAAAATAAAAATAAAATTTATATATCCATTGCTGAATGGAGGTAAAATTAAATATAAATAGGATCTAATAGAATATAAGAAAACGAATATTAAACTCATAATAAAATAAAATAACTCGTATAAGATAAGATTAGATTAAAATTAATCTAATACTAGTATTAGTATTCATAACAGGTTTCATGATCACACTGATAAGATAATTACCTACCCAGTAGACCAATGGGTATTTCATGCACTACAAATAAAAATGTTTTTAACCATCTACTTACTCATACAATCTTTGCTTAAACAATTTTAATTTCATAGTTTTTTTTATCCTTGCACAAATACATAGTAATGGGTGGAAGGAGCTATCTATTAGTAAACAGCAGGCTCTAAGCAGCATTTTATTTCTCTATAAAAGCCTGGTCAGGGCAGGACTCGAATCTGAAGTACTATAAAGGTAGTATTCCAACACAACTTTGGACTACTATCAAGGTAGGATTCTAAAAACTTTGGGCTATACCAATGCCTGTAAGCAATTAATGTACAATTTTGTAAATATTTTTAAAGTAATAAAATTAATTCCACTTAAGTAATGCCTCCACTCAGAATCCCTGGATTTGTTTTAACTTGATGACAATTAATTACACTGTTACAATTTAAAAAAGATCTGCCAATGTATGTCAGTAAACTTATCAAAGAGGAGTACTCCTTCAGAAAATCACAGGTCCTCTAAGGGTAATTAATTAATTAATTAGTTAATTGATTAACCCCATTGGTTAATTGTGATTCGGAGTGGGGTTCAATCACACTGGTTCAAGAAAATCACCAGATCATGCATCCAAATAAATGTATTAGTCAGCAGGATGCAGGTATAGAACACAGAGATTAGCCAAACATACATAAAGTACATAAGAAGAGGCTAAAGATCACTCAAAAACAAGTCAAATTGACAAAATTAATCTAGATGTGTGCGCATGTGTTTAAATACATAAAAACACATACGTATATCCCAGAAATAAATACAAATTATATGCGACTTACCCATCAATACTAATCTCACCCATTTCTCGATGAGATGAAACTTTGCTTGCATTTATTTAACCCAAGGTCTTTTTATCGTATAATTTTATGCAGAAAAGTTTAAAAAAATTTGAATTTCAAAATCCAGTTCCCTCAAATCATAGATTGAAAGAATTGAGTTTTGGGTAAACCATTTAAGTCCTTTAAATGATAATATATAGATCTATTGAGAAAATAATGGGGAAGTCCTTTAGTAAAAATTCGACTATGGCATATTTACTCAGGAGATAAATGATATCTACAACTTCATATCTATGATTTTTTTTTTCTATCACTCCTTATACTTTATTATAGTAATAATGGTTGTGAATATTTTTNAGTTTTTCTTTTTTTTTTTTTTTTGTTTTTTGTAATTAAGTTAGTAATAGCTTTTCTATTGAATAATATATCAAATAGAATTATTTTTTCAAATCTATTAATATGTATTGAATTATGTTTTTAAGAATTTGGGAATACTATTTCCTTTACTGACTATGATGCACACAGTTTTAATTTATTATTAAAATTGTAAGTACATTTTTTTTAAACCATATTTGGAATCACTATTTCACTAATCACTAAGCATTAAATTAATGTTGTATTTTATTAGAATTTATTTTTATTTTTCTTACTGACAAAAAAGACAGGAGGAACCTGCAACTTGCGCCCACTGCTCCAAAAACAATCCTGCAAGCTACAAGGGCTGCGATGTATACAAGCAGATCAAACAAAAATAAGTAACCTTCGCAGCAACCTGCAACCCGAAACTTGCGCACACCATTAAGAATTGTCCAGCTAGATGTTTTCTTATCAACAGAGAAACCAACACAGGCGGACCCACAACCCAGTGGGTTGCTATCTCGAACTATACGCCAACAACAGAAACCTCAGCCACAGACCTCGTCTGAGCCTCCATCTCAGTGTCGACCACGTATATCATGGCCAACCATCTCACATATCTCCCCTCCCACTGCCAATTCAGTGAGCAATATTTTACCACAACCTCATTCCCCACCCAGGAGGAAGTGACCCACTATCCCCAACATACCAACTACGCTCTTATTAAAGGATCTGTACACCTTATTTCACAACTTAACTCCCTCATTCCTCCACTCATATCCCTACTGACCAACCTGGTCACCAAAATGACCCTACCAACTCCCACACCACGATTCCCCAATCCAAGAATTCCTTTACTATCCTCCTATGGAACGCTAACGGCATTCGGACACACACTGACGAACTCAAACTAGTACTCGATAACAAAAACGTAAACGTAGTATTACTGAGAGAAACACGACTAACTAAATGAAATAACCTAAAAATTTCTGGCTACCATACTTATAGGAAAGACCATCCAGACGGACGAGCTCATGGTGAAACTGCACTTCTTATCAAGAAATCCTATATCCATCATATCCTACCCTCCACTTCCACAGAGTCCCTTCAATCAACATCAGTGTCTATTTCCACACCCTCCCATCATATCACACTTTCAGCAATGTATTGTTCTTCGAATAAGCCAATCCCTACACCAAAATTTTCCACTTTCCACAAAGACCTTGGTTCCCGTTTCCTAGCCGGTGGAGACTATAATGCGAAACACTTACAATGGGAATCGAGAACGACCAACTCCCGTGGCCATGCTTTGTATAATGCGATATCATCCCAAAACCTCAGTACAATTAGTCCTTCCTCTCCAACTTATTGGTCCTCTGATGTAAATCGCCTTCCTGACATTCTAGACTTCTTCATTTGCAAAAACCTTACTCCTCTTCATTATTCCGCTTCGAACTTAAACGAGCTCTCTCCTGACCACAGCCCAGTTTTCCTAACGTTATCCCTGATTCCTATTCCAAAACAATTACCTCCCTCCCTCATTAATGGCCCAGTCGACTGGGCCTTGTTTGGAACTCTCATAGAAGAGTCACTTGACCTCGGAATTTCTCTGAGAAACTCAGATGATCTAGATGACGCTGTAGATTCCTTTAGCACGAACATACAGCATTGCATGTATATGGCTAATCTCAAACCAAAATTTACCAAATACTCTTCTGAGTCCCAAATACCACTCCCAGATTCGCTTAAAAAGTTCATCATAGCAAAACGTCGCTCAAGAGAATTGTTCCAAAAATATAGACACCCCTTTAGACCGCAAAGACTTAAACCATCTTTCCAGACTTGTAAAACAAAAATTAGGTGTTTTACGAAATGAGGCCTTTAATGCTTATCTGTCTTAAAAATTAAAATTGTTATTAAAAACTAAAACTGCTTCTAAAAACCTACAAGATGGGGAAAATGGAGAATAGAAATCAATGAAGTTAATTTCCAACTTCGGAAGAAAGACTTCCCTGAAATTGTGAAATTTATCAATATTCCTTTACCACATTCAAATTCCCTTCGTTACCTTGGGTTCCATCTTGACTCACGACTTACATGGGGAGAACATACTAAAATTAAAAGACAAGAACTCAATTAGCGATATGGAATTCTATAGATACTCATGAATAAGAACTTTAATCTTACGATTGAATACAAACTGGCGCTCTACAAAACTTTATTACGACCAATCTGGATTTACGGAGTAGAAATCTGGGGTGCTGCCAAGCCTTCCAACATCCAACGAATCCAGTCCTTTCAATCCAAAACCCTGAGAATAATTGCAAATGCTCTCTATTATGTATCCAATTCATCCCTTCACCACGATCTTAATATCCCTTTTGTTCAAGACTTCATTTTTTCTCGCTTCACCCTTTTCCACAGTAAAATGCCATACCATCCTAATCCACTAGCACAGACCATGTCTTTCAACTCCAACCCCTACAACCCTCCCCTTCGACTCAAATGAAGATGGCCCTCTGACCTTCTGGGGACATAATCTGTAAATAATTTGAGAGTGGTGTCATTGGTCACCTTCTCTCCTCATGTAATTGACATTGAATGTCTTTTTTTTAAAATTCATTGTGGTGATAAATTACAAAATGTTTTAATTTAACAGAATGTAATAAATAAATAAAAGTTTAATAATAATAAAATTTTACTTATTATGTCAATTTTAACTTGCAGGGCACGAAAATGGCAGCTAGCCGAATATATACATTTTATAAAATATTGAAATATTAATTGTTTGGTTCCTAATATTTGTCTTTAAAATAAGTTATTATTTATCTCAAGAAACAATACGTAAAATAAATAAAACATATAGTTACTGCACCTGTCCATTTGCAAGACCAAGAAGAAGCCCTTCTCTAGAAGGAGGTCCACCTACAACTTTTATGTATTTTATAGCAGAATCCATTTCCCATTCTCTTTCTTTTGTTCCAAAAAAAGTTAAGGATTGAAGCCTACGCTCTTGACAGACCACCACATGGTTAGAGCAGACCACCAACAAGTAGCATTCTGCCTGGGAATTAATTTAAAAAAATTATATAATAAATAAATATATATATAGCACAGTAACTATATTTATAAAATAGTGTTTATTACCAAACATATTTAGTAATCTATTGATAACTTTTTTTCTACTGATAAGAATTAAGAACAAATCTTTTAACATATGTGAATTTAAAAATCATCTATTAGGGCATTATTTTGAAACTTAAAGTCAAATCGTATCCTATTTAAATAACTAATATATCAAAGAGACTTTCTCTTACAAAGTTAGTATTCTACTCTTGAAAGCCTGATACAGTGCATAACTACTCAAATTATGGATCAATCATTTAAATAATCAAAATATTTCATTAATTATTATCCAAAAGTAATGTTGTAAGTAAAAACCTATTACCATTTGTCCAATTTTGCTCATTTTAAAGTATTTAATTAAATACTATCAGTAAATTTAGTTTTTGAAAAATAAGAAAATAGTGGTTTCTAAAGAATTTAATTATTGCACTTTAAACTGCAGTGAAATATACTCACTCTAATCCAAAACTTTGATCCTTTAAAGACCTCAGCCTCTGTTCTTGTAATAAAATGCCAACTTTCATAAAAAAACAAATCAAGATAAATTTATATACAAGTACGTACACACATATGTAGGTACACACTAGTAAATTTAAAGGGCAGTGTACAAAAAAAAATAAGGAAAAAAAACCGTTTTACCAAACTCAAGATTTCAAAGGGCAGTAAATATTTTAATCCTATTTAATAATTACCAATACTTAATAATTCCTTTAAAGCATTCTCTAAGCTTTAAGCTCTAAGCTTGTTAAATACCATTTAACTACTTCAATAAAAGCCTCAGTTTAGTTATTTGTTTCACAGAAGAAATATGACAGTGTCCTACAAAATTCTCATAATTTAAGTCATTACTGGGGAAAAAATATTACAGCCCATGAACCAAGTTGTGAAATTATTAAATACAAAGGGGAAGGTGTCCTTGATATGCTTAGCATTTTTTGGAATTTTTAATGTTCTGAGATTTATCTAGTACAATCTCAGAACATTAATAACATTATCCTGCTTTGATCAACCGAAAAGGAGTTTTATTCCAACAAGATAATCTTTGTCCTCACACCGCCAAGCCAGGGAAAAGTTTGAATAACTTTATGAGTTCGAGCTCCGGCCTCATCCACCATATAATCCAAAACTCACACCATTGGATTACTACTTGTTTCGATACATGCATTTATTTCATTAACTTCTTATATTAATTAAATTATTCTCAAACTTCCTCAAACTTCAAGTTCCAGTTGTTTTGATAAATCATTATTTTTAACTGACAAACCCAAGGTAACTATTTCTAACACATTTATTATTACTATTGAGTTTAGAATATATATTATATATTCCAGGAGTATTCTTTCCTTTAAATAATGTATCCTTGATTTTCCATGATATTGAATATATAGTGAATTCATCTTCTGCCCATAAATTCACCTTGCTTTTTCACAAACTTAAAACATTCCACTGATTTATTTTACTATGCATCCACATTTTTTATAATAAATATCAGATTAACTTTTCTTGAAGATATTTTGTTAATAAATGATAATGGTCTATTATTATCAGTTTTATGTGATGAACCATTTAACATCAGTTCAAGATGAGCCAGTTAAAGTCAACATTCTATAGTATTAACAACAAAGATAATTTGGCAAAGATTACACTATGGAAAAACAACATTAATGAATTTATTATAAGCATAGACTAATATTTCAAATTAATAAAATAAAACCAACCTTTGTCATTAACTTCTCCTTGACCCTATAATGCATACCATGAGCTTCGTTGGAATACAACTCATAAATGGTGATCCTATCTCCAAGGTGAACCTGCAGATCAATTTTTAAAACTAAAACTAATTATGAACAGATTATATCAACTTAATTAAAATTTGAGATTTCTTATTTAAGATTAATTTCTTTATATAACCTTTGGTTGGCTTGATCTTTTCTTACTTTGAATTTCCATTTGGTAGTTTATCAGCTTGTGAATGAGAGAAATAATCAAATACTCATCTGAGATCTTCCTAAAAGCCACTTTTAATAATTTTAAAAGCAATTTATATGTAATAATAAAAATTACTCACAGCCAGCCTATTTTTGAATATTGCAATTTTCTTCACCAAATCTCGACACTTTATTCTAACCTTTTGATCAGTCAGTAAGTGTTGAATTATGACATCAGTCAAATTGTCCCTGAAATTTTTTTTTAATATCTATATTATTATTATAAGCTATGCACATAGCTATTATTATGCTTATCTAAAATATAACCCTGTACCTGTATGCATATCTTTCCTTGTAGAGTCCATGAACTTTGCTGAATACTACTTGGTAATATGAGATTGTACCATCTTGGCAACCAAGGACCTATAAAGTAATAATAGATGTGTAAGTACACTATCAAGAAAAATGTTATGAGTTCAAATAAAATACTACAAAATGTTAAGCAATAAAATGGTTTAAAAAATCACATCATAATGGTAATTTCAGGCACTTGAATTTATTAAAACTGGATAATCAACATAAATCAACAATAATATATTTTTCTGTCAAAACTATGATTCTGTTACAGTAGAAGTTCAGATGTTTCTGGATTGAAACGGAGCCAAGTGATTTTTTCAAGCCACAATTGATCCCAACCCAACAGAGTTCTGTGGGGAATTAAATGAATGATAGTCAGATGAAGTGATATGACAGAATTCCCAGCCAAGCTC
The DNA here is from genome assembly GCA_000696205.2 of Oncopeltus fasciatus. Lineage (NCBI taxonomy): Eukaryota > Metazoa > Arthropoda > Insecta > Hemiptera > Lygaeidae > Oncopeltus > Oncopeltus fasciatus. The sequence continues at coordinate 296,936 of KZ807645.1, read as the reverse complement.
TATTAATTTTAGGCGAGTGACTAAAGCTATGTATGGACTAATATTGCCGAGATGAAAAATAACACCTTTTCTAGTGATCATTCTTGCCATTTTTATTGAATTGTCCTTTCAATAAAAATGGCAAGAATGATTCTGTATCAGTACATAATGAAGTGAATGGTTTTTCCAAGTTTGAGCAGCTTATGATAAATGTCCTCTCCAATTCCACCAAAACCCCATATTATTTTCTTTGGCATCAATCCAGGCTTTGCCACTGATTGTGAAGCTTTTATGGTCTATGATCACAAATGTTTTTGCACATTATTGTCATATATATGTCAATGTATACAGGGTCTATCTGAGTAACGGCTTATTTTAGAACTTTCCTTTATGAATATTTTATGCTGGAAGCATGTACTGTTTATCACTATATTATTGGCTTCAGCAAAATGACAGAATTTTATTGCGGTTTTTTTCATGATTAATCTCAAGTAGAGAGAAGAGCCTTTCAAAAATCATTGCAAAGCTTTTCTTTTCTTCCTAGTGGAGCCTTCATTTCTTCTAGTATAATTTTATGTCATATTTCTCTGTGTTGCATGATGCATTTGCTCAAGATCTTAGTAAAACTGCAGCTTTGCATTATCAACACTGTCCTCTGTTGGTGGGTTCATGAAAAACAAACTAATATTGCTGAAATTACCCTTTAAACATTTAATATAAAGCACACGTTAGATAACTTAATTAGGATAGGAGCTAGAAGTGGAATGAGTATGCACTTAAGACAGAATAAAATCACCTGCTTGTTAATAATCTCTGTCACACAATAAGGGAATCTTTTTTAGACAATGGAGAGAAGGAAGGTGGTAGTAAAGAATTATCCTTCCTGCCAATTCTCAACTCCAGATATTAGATAAACTTGCTAATTAGAAGCTCACCATTAATAGAAAAGAGTATTTATGTAGGCATTGGCTCACCAAACTAAATAAAATTTAAAAGTGCTCATAAGTTAATAACTGTATAACAGCTAGATATAATCTGTTTATAAAATTCATTCAGACATGCCATTTGGAAAATTATTACACCAGGAATAAAATTAATATTTCATTTAATATATTAGTTCAGTAGAATAGCTAATTTACAGTTTTTAATTAATTATTTAATTCAAACTTTTTTTTTCTTTTTTTTTTTTTTTTTGGAAAGAACATGCAAAAGAGGGAAAAGTGAGCCAACTTTGATACGCAGAGAAGAATGTGTTAAATTTTATCATACCACAAAATTTGCAGTAGGATGATGTGCACAAGACCAAACCCAAGACTTCTGTGGGTCACCAACAGGAGCAACCTTCACACCATCCTTAGTGTAGAGATAGCAAGCACTATTGCAACCACTAATGAGGATAAATTCTCCTTTTCCAACGTAGTTTGCACATAAAGCTTCAAAACCTAGTTGCCTCTCTTTCCCAACCTATTAAAATAAAAAATAAATAAACTGATTTTCATTTCAAAGATTATTTCATTTAAAAATACTATAAATTATTATATGAGTATTATTAGTATTATATGAGCTTAATTGATAGCCATGAAATTTCAACCAATTATAAAAAAAGTTAACCAAGTCAAATTTTTAAAAATTCAGTATTAAAGTTAAATGTGTATAATTAAAAATGATGCAAATTATTCCACTATAGTTTATTTTTTCATAAATTTCTTGATCTTTTTAATATGAATGCTTTGATTATATTATTCAATGTATAGATAAAAGAAGTTTATTAGGAGAATGTGAGTTTGAAAGTCATCTTTATGGGTACATGTAATGAAGAAATGATGAAAACTAAGAGAACAATAAATAAAAATATCAATATGCTTACCAAAGGGGTAAAAAAGAGTAATTCTTTACTCTAGACAGTTACTCTTATTGACTTACTTTCTAAGTCAATAAGAGTAACTGTCTAGATTTAACTATTTAAAAAATTATTCCTCTTCATGCCATTTATTCAAGAGACATGTCCAATCTAAATTTAAAATTATATTAATATTCAATAATAAAAATTTTGCTTCTATATAATTGGTGGATGGTCGAGGTTCTCAATTGAAGGTTGGCGAAATAAATGAGAAATGATCACAAACCTCCACAGTTCACACATTTATGTTTAAATGCAGAGTGCTTTCAAGGTTCATTTCCAGTGTTTTAAGTTGGTCGAGGTGAACTCTCTGAACTCTGGCTATATTCAAATGAATAAAAAAAAAAAAAAAAAAAAAGGCACCAAAATTTGTCAAATTATTCTTCTAAACTATAGAACTGTCACTTTTTAAACTAAAATTATATTTCTTGTTGATTAAAATAATACACTTCAACAAACTAATAAATCCAAGAGTTTATAAATAAAATTGAATTTAAAATTAAATAGGTTTTAAGTTCAATAACTTTAATTCTATTCACCTTCATAGGAGAAATTCTATATCACTTTCTTGACAGTCAGGCAGCTTTCCAACATATACCTCACTCTTGCTGGTGTAATAATGAATCCCGGTACACCACCACTTTTGATTGTGTATAATCCTGGTACACTATCCTCTCAACCAAAACTTCATGGACCATCACAAACTATGTTGGGTTGTTTAAAGTTTTTTGTGGATGAATTAAAGAAATCTCTTACATCCACTAACCTACCCTGTAAATGTGCCCAGTATAAGTACCCTGTATATGTACCCAGTATCCGGGATAAGTACCTGGTATAAGTACCCGGTATAACTTTCCTTCTTTTGATTCTAGACAAGCTATCATTGAATCTTAGATAATGCATGAGATGAGAACAAAAGCAACAATCTTTTGTAACTTAGTGCAGCTCTGAAATTTTCTATGCCTTTTTCATCAGAGTCCCAAAGTTCTTACGCATTTACATGGTGGAAGCCTTTTTCACTCCAAAGAAAAATAAGATGCCTGTCAAGCACATTATTCCATTCTGTCAGTGGGTTTACAGTTGGAGGGGAAAACAATCTGAGGAAATTTGACAAATTAGAAGCTATAAGAGATTTTCTCAATTCATTCACAAATTTTTTTAAATAACTATGCAACCCAACAGAGTTTGAAATTTTGATTGAATTTCTTTAATTGTGAATTAGACAATCTCAAACGGTGATGTTTTACCGAGATTCAGTACAAACGATCAAAACTGTCCAAGTATGGGGTATAGTTAGTGATTCTAAAATATTTAATGCTAGTAAGAGTAAGGTAGATGGTGGAAAGCAACCTGACAGTATATATCGTGTCAGTCATATATATATACATACATATATATATATGTTATAAACTATAGATAACACGCTTGTACAGAAAAACACTCGGCTTTCTTCTTCATAATTTTAGCATTGTTTACAAGATGATTGCGTATAATAGGAGTAAATTTCCGAGGAAGTCAAATCTAATCAGTACAAATAGAGGTATACGTACTTCAGCTAATGGTGTTCAGGTAGATGCTCNATATATATATATGACACTGACACGATATATACTGTCAGATATCGTGAAGTGATGGTTAAAAGAGAAAGAAGGACCAAAAAGGAATGTAACAACTGTTGAATGGTACATAAGCTACCAATTAGCAAAACTTCTACAGAAAAAATTGACAACTCTAAGTTCATTATGTAAAAAATAATTAGGGTTCAGCCACAAGAAACAAAAACAAAAATCAGCACATAAGTATTTCAACTTTTAGATTTAAAAAAAAAATTGTCAAATACTCAACAAAGAGATATATATCAGCCATTCTCTTCTTTATCATATACCACACTGCCAATATTTATTCGAGAAGGAGAAAGCCTATGATAATAATAGAATAAAATAAGACAAAATGGATTGTGGAGAAACTAATTGCAAAATTCTACTCTACCTTTTATATATCATTTTGGAGGAAAATTTTGTATGATTTTCTTGAAAAATCTTGCATTGATCTAATGAAATAGGCACATAAAGAAAAGAACACGAATATAAACCTTGTCATTCGATTTTTCTAAGTTTCTAAAAAGGAAGTAGCCATCAGAAGAAGACTCAGCAGAAGGAAAAAAAAAATAAGAAAGGTTGTTGTCATGTCTGGGGAAGAAAAAATGACACAAGTACAGCACAAATCTGTGTCAAATGTCAAAAATTCTTGTCCCTTTTCTATGTATATTTATCAAAGCAAACAGTTAAAGTGGCTTTTGAATAAAAAACTATCAAAATTTTTAATAATCTAAATTGTTTAATCACATTTTCTATTTACAAATGTCTAATTCAACATCTTTAGTTATAATGAAATAACTGCTGATAAGACAAAACGGAAAATAACTCAGATTATTAAATTAAAAAATTAGTTTATAGGGCTATATATATATATATATATATGTGCATAACTACATCGCCTTAAATCTTCCATAGAATCAGAATGATTATTCTTGATTAGCTTATCTTCCTTCCGGATGCAAATAGCTTTCGGCCCTGAGCTCTGATTCCTTCCCTACTGTCGTTTCCTACCACTAGTCTGAAAAGGAATCCAGTGAACAAAACGGAATGAAAATTCTTCTATGAAATTCGCAAAGGCTTTTCTATTCTAATCAGTTGTGAATATTAATAATTTGCAAACTAATAATCTAATTGTCCTATGAAAAGTGAACGGACAACAAGGACATTTTCGCGTATACTAACTATAAAGATATGATAATAATATTGTTAACATAAAGTTTCAAAATAAATGTCCATCATACAGCGGATTTAGCAACGTAACATACACTGCTTTCCTTTTTCATTGAAGATTGATCTCAATAAGAGTCAATGAAGAAATTTAATTAAAAAGACGTAGAGAATAATGAACGTGAAATTGTTCGTTAAAAAATTGCTCCAGAATGATCGGGATGGAACAGTGGGAGAAAAGCCATTGTAGTTAAATTCGTAAATTTCTTTCTTAACAAGAAATTTAAATATTATTTTTTTAAATAATATTTTTTAAAAAAAAGTTATCA
>KZ807645.1:272056-285877 GCA_000696205.2 Oncopeltus fasciatus | reverse complement strand
TATATATATATAAATAATTAAAATTGTAATAAGTAAATATCATTTAAAAAAAGAATGTGGAGTGGAATAAATGCCACTAGATAAAAAATATTGCTTAAAAAAATAAACTAAAACATATGACAACAAACCTTATAGAAACTGTACCATTTGCAATGCCCAAAGCAAGATACTGCCCATCTTCAGACCAAGCACAGCTATGGATCCTGGCAGATATCTTATGTTTAACAACTGATTTAGCTTCAGGTGACCATATTCCTAACTCGCCTGAACTGCATGAGGCAAGCAACTGTGATACTGGATTGAATTTAACACACTGAACTGCATCACTGAGACTAAAAGTATAGGAAAAATATTATATAGTACATTGGTACTAAAAGCAATATTTATAAAGAGAAGTAGTAGTGAAAAATAAGTTAAACATATCTCTAAATGTGCTTATATTTTTCTATCACAGATTATTGATTCATTTATTTATATATATTTCTTCAATAAAATCTAATGCTATTGCAATTTTCGGTACTTTCAAAAGGCTGACAAAAAATCAAAAAGCTCAGGCTAAAATCAGTTTATTTTTAAACTTAAGTCCCCTCATCCAATGCATATAGGAGTCTCACTCATTATGATCTCTCTCCCACTTTACCTCATATTCTCAGTTTGGTCTTTTCTCCAAATGCATTTTTTCTTCCGATGCTGGCCCTTTTCTACAAGGTGAGTACAATATTTGTCCATCCAAATTTCCTCTTTGTGACATCCTAGACATTTGTGGAACTTAACCCCCTAAGATATTATATAGGTAAATAATCAATAACTATAGGTTATAAATTGAATAGGGGAAAAAAAATTGCATAGCTGATATTGTAAATCTTCCAAGATTAGTTAGATAGTATAGAATCTTCTTAAAATTAAAAAAGAAAATAAATTAATTAGGTCATTGTATGCAAGCTTACAAAATTAAAATAATAAAATAAAATAATTTTTAAAACACTTCAAAATGGAACTAATAACTGATATTTTTACACCGTACTTAATGTTTTCTTTCCAAGAATACATCTTACAACAATGGTCATCAACAGCTCCTTGCTTAAATAGATTTACTACTTTTAGTGACAATCTTCAAATATAAAAAATGTCATGATCATAAATTAGGACTCATCTTCCTCCTTGACACTAAGTGATCAAAAGAGAGGTTAAAAAAATAAATAGTTTTCTTTGCCGCAGATGTCAAGCTTATTCACAGCAGAATTACTGACAATAAACAAAGCCTTAATTACTGCATTGCTATTATCAAAAAACATTTCATTATTTAATGACTCTGTATCTGCTCTTTTAGCTTTAAAAGCCCTTTCACCAACCAATATCTCACAATAGATACTCTAATTGCAATAGATCACCCCAACGAGAAAGATAGCAAAATTACACTTAAATGGATACCTAGTCACCGCGGAATTTCAGGCAATGAAAATGCAAACATACTAGCAAAGAAAGCGATAAAAGATGGTGAGATGTACTCAAAAGTCACCTTGAATGATGTTAAAGCTCTAGTTAAAAAATTAGTACTCAATAAGTGGGAAAATATATGGTGGTCAACCACAGACAACAAGTTACGCGAGATAAAATCTACTCCGAGGATATGGTCTAGTTCCATGTCAACTGACTGTAAGAGAGAAGTGGTATTAGCCAGACTAAGAATAGGACACACAAGACTTACTCATGGCTACATAATAAAAAGGATAACCCACCCATTTGTGAGGTCTGTGGACAACTTCTTACCATCAAACATATATATTACCAGAGTGCCTAAAATATAAAGAAACAAGGAAAAAATATAACTTAAATGGGACTCTGGACAAAATTCTATTGGATGACCATTAAGTCATCGACTCATTAATGAACTTTCAGAAAGAGGGCAGGCTATTAAATTAAATCTTATCTAGATGTTTTCAGTATGCTTCTTTTCCATTCTCTCTCAATTTTTTCTTTCTTATAAATTTCATAGTTTCCAAGCACAAAGAAATTACAATGTCCATCCACATAATAACTATTTGCATTAATAATTCATTATACCTCACCATGCCCTATTGCTAAGAAATTTTTCTTCTTGAAAATATCTTCACATAATTATCATGCGCCATTAAAAATAAATAAATAAATAAAATAAATAGGAAAAAAAATTAGATGTGCTTTAAATATGAGGAAAGTGTGACAAATGGTTTATGAGATATACTGGAATTATAAAAATTCTACTTTTAGAATAAAGGTCCTACAAAACAAAAATTACTTTTTCATCTTTCATGACTTGAAGGAAAACACTATATATATGAACATAGATTGTTTAAATCATTACCTAAATCTCAAAACACCCTCAAGCTTGGATGTCCAGATGATAACATTTTTATCGGCACTTCCAGAAGCAAACCTCTTTCCATCTTTGGCATAATCAACACAATACACGGTCTTTTCATGACCTGAAATAAAACAAATCTGTCAATATGAGTAAATCATAAATAAGTACAATAATCAATTATTATACTATAAAAAAATACGAGGCAAGAGCAGCCTCAGCTAAGCAAAGTCTCTTCTGTATATTTTCAGATTTTTGAGTGAAAAAATTATTATGGAATTTTAGTTGTTGCAGTAGTCTATGAAAGTGTGATGGTACAAAGGACAATTGTTTCCAAATAAAACAAAATTTATAAAGCAAAATGTTATAGAATTTATAAAGAACAACTATTAAAACTTATAAAATTAACTATCTTAATTTAATTTAATGTCTATATCTTATTCAAAAAATTAAAAAAAAACTATTATGTACATTGTTTAACTCAATACCCCACCCAATTATTAGTGATGTCAAATACTAAAAACTTTTCTTTATTATTTAACCTGAAATTATATGAAAATATTAACCTAAAAATGGATAATATTTTTTCCTATACTTTTAGTCTCAGTGATGCAGTTCAGTGTGTTAAATTCAATCCAGTATCACAGTTGCTTGCCTCATGCAGTTCAGGCGAGTTAGGAATATGGTCACCTGAAGCTAAATCAGTTGTTAAACATAAGATATCTGCCAGGATCCATAGCTGTGCTTGGTCTGAAGATGGGCAGTATCTTGCTTTGGGCATTGCAAATNATACGTCCACGTAAACGACTTAAAAACAACTGACTTTTGTAAACAAATGACTAACAAACAAAATAGCGTTTAGAGATAAGCAAATCCTTCAATAGGCTAAGAGCTCATTCTATTAGAATTAAAACGACATTTTAAACTTGCATACCTGGTATGTGTGTTTGATCAAGGAAGAATTGCAGCAGGCAAAAGGTACTGCTACGCTATGCCAAATTGAAAGCCCTTCAATTTCAAGGTGTATATAGGAGATTATGGACATTGTTGCAGACAAATAAAGAAAAATCAGCCTAATCAAAGCATATACAACTTAGGTGCTAACAAGGGAAAAATAAAAGCTATTTACCACATCAGATAAAAATATTCTCTGGAAAATAAAGTTCTAGGTTTTCAGTACAATCAGTAGAGAATAAGGCAAACCAAAAATCAGTATAAAACCTTCAAAAGCAATAGAATTTAGTGTCTGAGACATATTGAGAGTGTGCCCAGGCAGCTGACCTAAGGAAGGCCAGGTGATGTGAGAAGAGGTAGTTAGCTAGTATATCATAAGTGGTATATACTAGTATATCAAAGGTGGCGTTAGATGACGTGGAGGATGATCTTACTAAATAAGTCCATTCATTGAAAATTCAAATTTTAGTAGTTCCCATCAGTTTCATAATATTAAGAGTTAGCTATTTTTGTGTGTGCATGTGTACGGTTTTAAGCTTCAGCAAGTAAGTTGTTTAATTCATCAATTGCTTAAATTGGGTAATGAAGAGGAAGATTTTAGAGGGAGACAAAAACTGAAAATCGTTATCATTGGGATTTTAAAAAAATGATTAACATTATAATTTTCTACCTTAAGGTTTGTTAACATTTTTACAAAAATTGATACAGTTTGCCCATTATCTAGTGGCCCCTTAGAAAAAACACTAACAATACTGGGCAGGTTAATGAGCATTATACACTTTATAGTTTTTCAAGTGTTTCAGAACAGTAGTGAGGGGCCTTCTGATATAGGGTACACTGTACTGATATACAGGTAGTAAATATATAAGTGTAGTAAAGCGATTTCTTCCTTTTTCAAAATATATGAACTACATTGAGTAACTGAGCATATTTCTGCCAGTTTTCACATTAATTTATTAATTATTGTAATTTGATAAGGGGGAGGATCAGGGGATAAAAAATCATTAATATCTTCATTTGTGAAGGTTTATAACACTAATAGAACCAATTAGATTTAAAACGTCATTTTTGGATATTTAGCTTAGCAACAATGTTAGGCAGAAACATATAAGGAATACTTAAGAATATAAATAGGAAATCTGAGCTATCATCATCTTCTCTTTACAGACAAAAGCAAGACATCCAGATTACTTTTCCTCACCATTGTCATTTTTAGTTTGCATGGTCACATAAGTCATTAGCTCTTATTTATGTCTGTCCTTGTTGTAACCTAGGAAAGCTACTTTGTTTAGTACAGCTCCTTTGCCAACGGACGTTTAAGCTACAGTGATCATATTATTACTTAATAAGATGCTATTGAAAAAAAGTATTTTATGCACTCATAAAAAAAGTGTCATGTGATAAATGGTCAATCATCTTATATCTAAGTTAAAAAATACTCGTCATAGTCATTTTATCAGGAGTATCTTCCAGTTTGGCAAGAGATAAAGAATAGTACAGTTTTACACAGTGTAATATTCCAATAATTCTCTCTTGTTAAGCATGTAAAGTTTTTAAATTCATTTAATCTTTTGTATGTGCAATACACTAATTGGAATTACTTTTAATATTACAATAATTCATTTCAATAAGGTAAATTCTGCTATGCAAAGGATTTTTTTTTTTTTTTTTAATGGTTTACACAGCTCTGGAGTATACTATAATCATGGATTTTTATTAATAATCCTTTTTTATGACATTAGAAAAAAAGATAACACAATTTTGTGAAAAATGGTGGAACCCTGAGACTACCATGAATAACTGTATATGTATATGCCTGTGTGTGTAACATTTCACTGACATTATAATAAATGCAAAATAATATACCATTGCTCTTTTTTGTCTCTGTCTTGGACCTTATCAACCCATGCTGCAACTGTCCTCATTTTAATAAACACATACAATTTTTTTCGGAAATCATTTATTTATACATTCTCCAATAAACCAGTGATTGTTTTCACATTTGAAACCTGTTGCCAGGGAACCTAGGGCTTGCATTGAAGCTGAAATCTTGAAAGTTTTTATCCGCCAAAGAGATAGGTGTCATGAGGGTACTTATGATCCTTTAATTCCCAGGTACTACTTATATTCGTATCAATTCTTTTATCGATTAAATGACCCTTTGATAAAAATTATTATTCCTAAATGATCAAAATTCACTATTTAATACTTTATACGAAATATAAAATGAAATATAATTAATAATAATACCACGAAATAATTTCTAAGCCGAAGATTATTATTTTTAATCAACCAAGCACCTTAGTAAGAAAAAGTATAATCCGAAAATTTTGAATCACCTCTCGGGGTAATTTTTAAATACGTGTTTTAATATATATAAAAAAAAGTAATTTACACTCTTACCTGGGAAAAAGAATAATTGGACATTGTCCATCTTCTGGCCGAATACATACGTTCACTGTCACGGTCTGTCCGAAAGCGCTCGCCAATGGGAGATGGTTTGCAGAAACCAATGAAGACGGAGAATAGAAGGTATGAGAGTTCTATATTCATTGGTGGTAGAAATAATAATAACCCTTTAGATTATTTAACAGTGAAAATATTTAAATGGTGGCTAGGATTTTTAAATTTATAGTAGCTACAATAACTTTTTCATTTCCATATACCAAACAGATGGGTTTTTATCTAACACACACTAGCTCATTTAATACAATAATTTTGCATTCCTGAGCAGCTAATTAGAAGACAAATGTTTTTAGTTTGACTGAGAAAAAATTTCTTAAATAAAAAAAGTAACTGTTAATTAATATTGAGACAATTATGACTAAATAGTCTTCAGTTTATTATATTTTACTGTTTATTGAAAATATTTTGCCCCATAGCATCAGCAATTCAAAACCATCTCATTTAGAGTGATATCAGAAGCCTGAAGTGAACATGAAACTTGTAAATACAGTCTGTCGGCAGAAACAGATCAGTTTAACTAAGAAATGGCTAAATAGTATAAAAGATAAGATTATGTTGTAATTAAAATTGGTGGCCCAGAATGTGTTATTAAAGGGGAATGGCAGAGCACTGAAGTGGTATGTAAATCAAGAACCCAAAAGGAATAGAAGAAAATATAGAACCTTAATTACCCCTCTGAAGGATTCAACAACATTACTATGAGTTAGTAAAATAAAATAAATATTTGAAGCAAGACATGATCTCATTAACTTCAATAATATAATTTACATTTAGGGAGGGGGATCAAGGGATTTGTAAGTTATGCAATAAAAAATAAAGAGAATATATCTCTCCCCTCCTCAAATTTTAATATTTAAATTTGTGAGACTAAACAAAAACAATAAGCTTATTGAAACTATCAATAATTTAGCCAATATAATTCAGTACGAGAATAATTCAGACTTTAGAAACTTGTATTACTAAAAATAATCTGCCATCTACATCAGCCACAACAACCCTTATTTGACTAAAACACAAAACAAAATTTTTCTAAAACAAAGGATGATAACAAAAAGGCTTTTTTTTTTAATTTCCTTAGGAAGTACATAGTAACATTACTAATAGTATACTCCTGGTATTGCTGATCTGTGAGTTACCAGCTGTGCCCCACTTTTGGAGTTGGAGCTCCACTTTCCCAGCCCCTCCTGACCACCTACACAATTACATCACTAACTCTATACTTACAAAGAATAAATCCATTAATAAATTATGGCTACAAGCAGATACACCACAAAAAATATAATTTAATTAATAATAGTATATCTATGACACTATCTTCTAATCATGTGCACTATTTAGCAGTTCATAGTTTAACATAACTGTTTCTGTTGATGGAATATATCTTAAAGCTTCAAGTTTACTTCAGACTTACAATGTTACTGCTCTAAATGATAATAGTTAGCACTGATGATTTTGTGAGGCAAAATGTTTCCAACATGTAAAATATAAAGTGGAGACTATTTGGAAACTGTTTATTTAGGTAACTTAATACTAATTAAGAAAAGCCCCAGCTCAAGGATTCTATATTTGATCGCTGTGTATAATTGATAATTATTTTACCAAAATCTTTAATGTCATTCATAATCACGAGACTAATGTCTCTCTGCTATTTTTTGAAATAATTCTCCATAACCTTTCAACTAACAAGAGAGTAGGTCTGTCCACCTTCTAAGGTTGGGGAGAATTATTTCAGCCACTTAAGAGTTTTGTGCGACTTTTAGATAGATATTTCAGGCACAGAGAGAAAATGGTACATGGAGAACAAATATGATCACAATGGTGATTAGGAATGTTGTGGCAGAAACTTTAATTATTTGAAATCAATTAAAACAAAATTATTTTAGATCAACATTATTATAAATTATTCAAATTTAACTGTAATACCCTATTTAAAATATTGTAGTACCCAATTGCTAAATGAAAAAAGATAACTGAGAACTGTCTTCATGAAGAATGGATACATTTCATTAATATCTGACAAGCTACAAGGGAAGAGACATCATTTCGCAACAGAAGTCTAAACAATATAGAGGACAGACTATGATTCCCTATGCTAAAAGAACTGAAATAATAGGCTGGATTACAAAGAAAATAAGATTAGATCAACATCCACAACTGACAAAAAAATGGCCGATACTCTACTAAACCATTATGATAACTTGAGACTCAGGAATCTAGGGATATAATANTACTAAACACAAAGAGTTCTTAAACTAAATGAATTCACTTTTAAAACTCATACATTTTTTACTTTAAAAAGTTTTAATAAACTGAATAAAAATACATAATTCAAGTTAAACTAATAATAAAATTTTACAAAATTAGATTTTTCTGTTTCTATTCAAAATAAAATTTTAACAACTTATAATGTGTCAATCGTAATCTTTTAGCTATTGACATTCCCGTCACTTGAAAATATTGTTACGTAGAAGACTGACTGGAAGACAAACGTTTTAATTATATTAATTTTTAGTGCAAGGGAACAGAATAAAAAATCTAACTGTCCCAGCCAGGTCACGAACCTGGATCTCCTGCTATCCGGGCCGGTTTATTTGCCATTTATGCTACCGGGACAAGTCTGATAAGTTATTTAATTCCCCGCACTAGTGTCAAGAGTCTAACCTCCGAGGCAGACGAATATATCGTCTTATGCTCGGAGGAGCTGACATTGTCAAGCTGTTTAAAAGACTCGTTATTTACATTTAAATTTTAATTTGATAAAAATTATTTTTTTGTGGTATTTAATTCCACGTAAATTTTAATATTTTTTAGTGCAAGGGAACAAAATAAAAAATCTAACTGTCCCAACCAGGACACTAGTGCGGGGAATTAATCACTAGGTTCGTGTCCTGGCTGGGACAGTTAGATTTTTTTATTCTGTTCCCTTGGATTAAATACCACAAAACAATAATAGTTATAAGTTTTAATTCTATCTCAGATAAATTGGGAAAAATCGCTTTTCTCTTTTTTAAACACTCTAAGGAGTTCTTATGACGATCAATTGAGAGCTCTGCTAAGTAATTATCTATTTCAATTATTGCCAATACTTTGGTTTGAAATGCATAATTTACTTGTTTTACATTTGGATCAAAACTGTAATGTAACTGTAACAATTATGGATTTTTGCAGCTTTTGCATATCAGAGCTCTCTGTTAATTTGAAATTACTTTTTTATCTAAAGTCACAGTTTTAAAATCGGGGATCCGTAAAAATAGATTAACTTGAGAGTCCTACACTTTCTTGTTTTCACTTCAAATGAATGTATTTGTTTTGACAATCCCACATTTTTGTTTTTAATAGTACTCTTCACACATGTTGCAATGCCTTGAAGATGGCATTTTAGTCCATGTCCTCTTATAAAGTTAAGGATTAAGTAATACTATGAAAAATAGTTTCATAAAGTTCCTGATTTCAATGCTACAATAAAGCACGATGCAAACAAATGAGAAAATACATTAAAAAACAAAAAAAACATATTGTCTAAGTTGAGCTCTGAACGTGCCAGAGAAGCAATTTCCTAAATAGGTTTTTTTCCCTTTCTAGAAAGATAAAAGTTTTAATTTTTAGGGCTTAATGGCCTAAAAGAATCCGTAAAATTGAGAGGTTAAAAAACCATAAACGAAGGAAACAGTGTTGACTCCATAGGAAGATGTTTTCTTTGGCATATAAACCCATGCCTAACAAATGTATATGTATATATATATAAAATTGGAGGATTATTTATTTTCATGTATGACAGGTCCTGTTATATCGCCCTGGAAGAAAAGGCTGAGTGTCGGGAAGTAGTCCATACCCAACTACACATCCCTTATGAGCCTAGTTACTTCAAAGGTATAAACTAACTCGACGGCCTTACTTCTGAAGGATGGTTTACATGTAAGTGCATATGTAAGTCTAAGCAGATCACTAATTTATTTACTGATTTACATTAGGGGGAGTAATATGTTACTCGGTTGGAAAAGGGAGTTTTAGAGTGTATGTGTAATAAAAGCGTTTGATATGGAGGTTTCCAGTTATAAAAATAAATAAATCCTTACTGAAAGAAGTTATACGAAGAATAATAGGATAACTTAGCAGAGAAGGATCGTTCTTAAAAATATCAAGAAATTTAAGCTACTGATTTCTGTAAATCATTATAAATTTGTTGGTTAAATTATATATAATTAATACCCTGAACAATTATTGATTATGTGCTCTATTATTTACATGCTTCAATACTTATGAGTAATAATAATTTTTGAAAACTAGTTGAGTTAGAAGAAGGGGAGGGAGGAGTTGGAGCTGGTATGGTTTCCCTGCGGGCATTGGTTCATTCTTCAGAGACTAAGGTCTTGTGTCTTGAGACTAATGTTTTGGCCCACGATTCGGTAGACTATGTATGAAGCAGGAAGAAACACACTCCAAGTCTTCCATTCATCACTTACTAAAGCGTACACAACTATAAATCATGAGGGAGCTGTTAGTGGTGTCAATCCAGGTGTTGGTATTCGAGTAAGCTGTCACCCCCGTTGAGCCCTCTTTCCTCTATATTGGATCCCACAGCGAGAGGGGTGCCAGGGGATCAGTTTGAGTCTTGTAATCACGCTGTACTTACCCAGTACTTCTTTTATCAAGAAATACAACTGTCCAGAGCCATGGATGTTTAGAATAGGATTGAAATCTATAAATAACCCCTCTCTCAATGACTAAGTGCTTGAAAGGATGGTTAAAAAAAAAAAAAAATCTGCTGCAAGTGCTGTTTAATGGCAACAACCAACTCTGGTTGTTGCCACTAAAAAACAAATTCTTGTTCACTTACTTTTAAATGTGTTTCTTAAAAAAGAACGCTATAGTTGATTTTTATTTTTTTGTTTTTCAATTAAATTTAATTATTTTATTTATAAGGAATAGTTTATTTTTTAGCGTTATTACTTTCTGGATCTTGTAATTTATTAGTCTATACTTAAAGGTTTTGTTCTATAAAACCTCTATTCAATTAGGGTATTAGTCATTTACTAAATATTTCTTTTTTATACGGATATTTGCTACTTTAAACTTAGTCTTAGGACGAAGACAACAATGAAATTTATTTATTTTGTCGCTTTGTGCCAAAATGTATTCTAAACTCTGCTTGATTTTCACTGTAACTAAGGGAGTACTTCTTAGATGACTTTAGTTGGGGTTCGGTCAAGGTAGATCCAAAAAAAAAAAAAAAAAATACAAATTTAAAAAAGTGTATTTTTTTATAAGATTATCTGCCAACGTTTCGGCTTACATTGTAAGCCACCTTCAGGGCTGTAGAAATATAATATTCACGAGAATACAATAATAATTGACAATATTATAATATAGAATTAACATAATGTAATGAGATGTCAGTATTATATTAAACTTGTTACTGACATCCTCCTGTCCAATGGTTTTCCTACTCGCACCATTAAAAAACTTCTAAAATAATTTTTTATTTCCACTTCTCCAAATATACTCCCCCAAAATAACGACCTCATTTTCCGTTCTCTTCCTCTCTACTGAACCCTATGAACACAAACGCCTTCTATCTGAAATCGTTCACATTAATTTACAACACTATCCAGTTAACGACAGAACGGACACAGAACAAATTTCTTCAACTTATTCAAACATTTTCAACATTTTAAAAACCATTAGTCCTCCTTCTCAATAAACCTGTCAAACATTTTTCCCAGTTCCAAAGTTACTTATTCCCAATAATACCCTTTCTTTTTTCCTTTGTTCTTTTATTGCCCCCTTTTGAAACAGGCCGCTCTCCTTTTGTACCTTCCGCTTTTTACCTCTCCCCCACCCTTCCACCACCCACGATGTCTTTGGGTAATTTTTGAAAGATTATATTTTCTCCTCAGTCATGGAAATGTGAACTTAGGGACAGGACGTCCTCTCTCGTCTTCATGATAGGCAGGTGTGGTCAATTACTGTTTTAATTTATTTAATTATTTTTTTATGAGGTTGTTGTCTGCATGTTTTTTAAATTTTCTTACATAGCTTTCTACATTCATACTTTTTATATCACATTACATTATGTTAATTCTATATTATAATATTGTCAATTATTATTGTATTCTCATGACATTGTATTTCTACAGCCCTGAAGATGGCTTACAATGTAAGCCGAAACATTGGCAGATAATCTTTTAAAAAATCACTTTTTTAAATTTGTATTTTTTTTTTGGATCTACCTTGACCGAACCCCAAGTAAAATCATCAAAGAATAATATCTACGGTCAAAAAACTCTCCATTTAAGGGAGTACTGTACTTTTGATTGAAATATTTTTACTATGGCAGATAATAATAGCTATATTTCTTCAATTCTTCATATTTACAAAAGTATTTTCATGTTTCATTTTTAAATTTTCATAAATTAAATTTTAAAATGTCTCAAATTTTAATAAGCCATCAATATCAGAACTTTAGCCAAAAATAGTATAGGAGAAATAAAATATTAATTTAGTTATGGTGTATTATCCCACATAAATTTTAAACAATTAATGCGATAGAATAGAATAAAAAATCTATTTGTCCCAGCCAGGACTCGAACCTGGATCTCTACTTTCCGGGCCAGTATGCTACCACTTCCACCACCGGGACGAGCTAAATTACTTATTAAATTCCCAACACACTAGCGAGAGCCTAACCTACGAGAAAGATGAATACATTCTCGAATGGAAAGAGATAGGATTGCAAGAACTCAGGTCCCGAACTCCTGGGATGACGGCTAACTGACTACATTTGAGAAGTGATAATTTGATTGGAACAGAAGTCTAGAGCTGTAGCAAGTAAGGTTCATTGGTTCAAGCTCTATTACAGAGCTACCACATAGTAGCCTGGTAGTTTTTTAGGAGGAGGCAAATTCTGGAATGCTTCTACACTTAACAGGAAGTTAACAAATCTTGACGTGGTTCTGGGACCTTTGGATAAATTTCTTCCATAATTACTTCACCCTAAAAAATAATTTTTTGATGTAGTATTTAAGGTTGTCCTATGCAATTATTTTCAAGAGGTCGAAAAAAGCCTTCTTTCCCGGAGCATAAACACATTACTCAAGTGGAGTACTGGCCAGCATTACAATTAAAGAAACAGTGGATGAATGCTTGTTAGAATATTTTAGAAGTTACAATTTTATGACATAAATGAATTTAATTAAATTACTAAAGAGTTTTTCAAAACACATTTATAATTAAATTATTTAATTGATCAACAACTATTTACATAAATATTAATCAATTCTTTAATTAATATGAATTAGGTCTGTTAAAGAGTATCAAAACATAAAAATAAAATGTATTTACTTATTTTGTAAGTTATTAAAGAATGTACTTGCTAATTTATGTAATATTATAAATCAAAGCTCATTATATTTTAAGAATTGGCATAAACCTCAGTAGTTTTTGTTTTATGAGTCAACTATATTTTGCTTCATACACAATAAAATTAAAAGTAAATTATAAACTTAATTATTTATGACAGTACCGGTGAGTCCCGGTCAGTGAACACCACGTTTGTGTAGCTCCCTGTTATCAAATTGTCTTCCAACTCCAACCCCACAACCCTCCCTGTCGGCTCAAACGAAGATGACCCCGCTACCACCTGGGGACATGGTCTGTAAATAATTTGAGAGTGGTGTCACTGGTCACCTCCTCTCCTCACTTTCATTAATGTTATTTGTTTTCTATTATACATTGTTATCAAATTACAAAATGTTTCTATTTATTTTTAACAGAATATAATATATAAATAAAGGTTATATATAAAAAAGTAGGGGTTCGTTTTCCTAGGGGATGGTGTCCTGCGGAAGATAGAATGATGGAGACCTCTTTTTCTGGCTCGGACATCACTTCCACAGATCCTTCGAGTTTTCATAAAGTCAAGAATAAGCAGATGGCAAGGTACAATGACCATGGGAGACACACCACACTGTGTCATCCACAGTTCTGCCTGACACACATAATCCTCGGAAAACCTTTGTTCACGCTGCTCTTGCGAGTCAGCTTTTCTTAATGGGACCTAT
>KZ807645.1:256066-271159 GCA_000696205.2 Oncopeltus fasciatus | reverse complement strand
TAAGAGCCCTGGTCACTGGAATGGGCAGGAGAATGGAAGCAATTATCAGAGCTAGAGGTGGGAATACCAATTATTGATCGTTTTCCTCGAATTCTTCCTTTTTATTCAGTTTTGTTATTTCATTTCATTTCAAAGATTTACTTTTTCATTTTGAGACTGTAGGACATTTTTATTTTTTGATTTGTTTTCCTATTAAAAATTTCTAGAAAATAATTTTTTATTTTTTATTACCCTTATAATAAAGTGTGACTTCCAAAGAAAAAAGAATATTTTCAAAAATACCCTATACAGTTCAAAATATTGAAGTGATCCTTTAATTTTGTCCGGTAGTGTATATATAGTTATTTATAGAAGCTAATGATTTCTGAGTCATTGTTTTTGGGATAGTTTAAATTGGATACTTAGTTATACTTTTGATAATTTAATTGTAGTTTTTGGTCTATTGACATACATTCCCACAATAAAGTTTAGAAATCATAATATAAAAAAAAATACAAAATTAAAAAAGTCAAAGCTCTTTTACTTAATGTGTTTATAAAAAGGATATTCATTTAAATACACACACATGTACATAAATATAAGTTAATCATTTTATTATAAAAATGCAATTATTTTCAAGAGGTCGAAAAAAGCCTTCTTTCCCGGAGCATAAACACATTACTCAAGTGGAGTACTGGCCAGCATTACAATTAAAGAAACAGTGGATGAATGCTTGTTAGAATATTTTAGAAGTTACAATTTTATGACATAAATGAATTTANTATAAAAATAAATATAAATAATATGTTTCAATTATTTAAATTAAAATCAAAAAGAAAGATTTAATAAAAACAAATCCATTACCACATATTAAAATAATACAAATAGCATTTAAGAAAATACGACAGTGTAATAGTATACTATGTAGCCATTCCTTAGATTGAGCTTCTAAAAATTAAGATGTTTGATTGAGGTATTAGCAGCTAAACATATATTCTCTACTGAAAATGGCTGACCTACAACAAGAAAAATAATAATTAATTTTATTATTAATTGGTATTGAATATCTTGATTAATATAGTAATTATATTTTTTATAAACATATATTCATTATTACTTATTGGAAGCCACTCATAAAGCCCAGTCTCCTGCCTCGCAGAAAGAACCGCATTCCTCATGGCATGGACTGCGGATAGTGCCAAACAGAGCGGAGGTTCACCAGTTGCTAAAAAAATATACCAAGCTTAAAATAAAGGAGTATATTTACAAACACTCATGAATATAATATAATTTTTATAGAGGTCTGCCAATATACATATAAAGTATATTTATATATTCTAATGATAAAATAAGAATAAGAATAATAATTTTACTAAATAAAAATATTGAGAAATTTTGTTGTTCTTGAGTTTAGAATGAGTGTGTTAAATTTTAAAAAAAAGTTAAGACAATTTATAGCTCAATAAAATTGAATATTTTCAGCACTTTTTTTGTCCAAATAAAGCTTAATTTTAAAAATCTAATAGATGATAAACAAGAAACCTATTGGCAAATGGCACTACCAATTGCTGAGGTAATCTACAGATTGAACAATTTACTGAAGGTGTGGATTGAAAGTCACATAAGAATATTTAGAGTTCCTTGTTAAATGCAAGCAGTTTTTTATCACCCAGAAATTCATTAGTTTATTTTTGACAAATAGTTAACAGTAGTGTTTTATTCCTAGAAGATTTTCTACTGCTTCGATATGGGCACTGTTACACCTATCAGTTGGACTGAGTGAAGACTAGATGTATTTGTTACTGATTATGTTTTATTATCATAATTTGGGTCAGTTAAAACAATTATAAAATATAAAGATAGTTATGATAGGAGAGAGTAATATATTTAAGCGTAAACATTTTTTTATATGCACAGGGCATTCACCTTGTTCATTGATAGAAAATAAAAAGAAGGTACGCAATTTCAACCTTTCAATCAAATCTTTGTTAAAAGAAGAAAAACAAAACACGAAAAACAAAAGAAAGAAAATTTTACGCTATTCCGATATGAGCAGAGAACAACTGGAAAGTAAATCCAATGCCTCAACAAAAAATTATTAAGTCATCTATAATTTCAAACTTCATTCTTAGGGAATTTAAATAAAAAAACAACTATGAAGAAACAAAATATGAAAATAAATGTATATATATATAATATATAAAATTGAACACTCGCAGCTCCGATATACACAATAAATAAGAACAGGAAGAAGAAAGAGTGTAGTCAACACACAAAAAGAAAAAAAAAGAGTAAAATTTTGAGGAAGATTTCTTGCCCTTCGTCAGTGTGGAGTGAAGAGAGATGGCTCTATATATCTGTTAATGCTCAACAGACCGCAGTTTTAAGTTTTCTTAATGGAATGCAGCTTATAATAGTTGAACAAAAAACAAGTTGCACAGACAAATTGAAAGAATAGAAGTGAGGGTTTGTCTGAACCATAAATTTTTGCTTAAAGCTATTAGTTGTTTTTCTTAATAAAATTTGTTTTTAAATGTAAATTAAGAGGCAAAGTTCATTTAAAAGCTGAATCAGACAAATAGAAATGAGGTTTACATGAAATCTCAAGTGAAAATAAATTTTTTTTTGCCACAGGGAGAATAATATTTAGTTTAGAGCAATGAAACTGAACCTACATTTGTTTATTGTTACAAGATGTTTTATAAGTGCAGTTGATTACATGAGATGAAATTCTTATTTCTCTCTCATTGCAAAACAATTTAACTAATATTAAAATAAACTAATTCTTTTAAAGAAGATGATCCTTTAAAATAAATAAATAAGTAAAAAATTAAAAAAATCATTTACACTTCGATCTTGCCACTCCATGNAAAAAAAAAAAAAAAAAAAAAAAAAAAAAAAAAAAAAAAAAAAAAAAAACTTATTTAAGAAGAGAAAAAAATTGGTAATAGTACCATATAGAGCTTAAATTTTAACTATTGCAATTGATCAAATAATAATATTTTTATAATCATAAAAAACAATTATCTATATTATTGTTAGAATAAAAAATATTATTTATGTATGTAAAATTTGCCCATTTCTCTTAAAATCTGCATTACTGCTGACTACATATACAAACTCTTAATAGTAGGTCTTATACGATTGTTCAACATGCATCTAAAATGATTAAAAGGCCTTATTATGAAAATTCTGGAAATGTTTCATGCTAATAATTGAGATTATAAAGTGGTACAGGCTTAGGAAAATGGGTGAGTTAAATAATATTTAAATAGATAGCTTTGATATTTGTAGACTGTTTATTTTTCATATCCTCAAAGACAGCTTGTAAAAAGCCATTTTTTAATTAGTGTTTTAAGATACTAAGTGAAAAGTTTATTTACACCTTGAAATCCAACGCACTATTTCTATGAAACATTGAATTCACACAATGGATTTATACACTAAAAATAGAAGATGACAAACTGGAATTTGGAATTTACAAGAAAAGTAAGATCCCACAGCTATGGGAAAAAATTAAGAAAAAGTTTAATAAGATCTATTCACAAGGCTATCAAACAGATAACCTAAATAGACGAGGGTGGTGCTTCTATCACTTTGAGTATTTACAATTGCGTATGCAACTCTAAGTTGTTTATAATATTTTTTTAAATTAGTATTTTTTTAAATTACTTTAAAAAAGAGTACAATTTTTAACTACTTCCAATGTGTGACTGTTGATAACATTAATGTCCATTATTTAATTAGAAGTTTGACTTACTTCAGTATACTTTTCTTTTCTCCAGAAAAAACATTTGTGAAAAAAATCGGATGCCGACTCTCGACCAAAGTGAAAAAACTTAAGCCGTCCTTCTACGCATCACACATGAAAGATCATTTGAAAAGAACCAAACAGGAGCTTGATGAGAAAAATATAAGGCTCTCACAATATGGATGAGGGGCCTAGACTAGCTGCCTACAAAAAATTGGAGATAGTCAAATAAAAAAATTGGAAACTTCTGTCTAAATGTTCAGATAGAATTTCAATCTGAATTCCTGGATTCAAGGCAGCAGAGGAAATTAAAAGACTTGGTGTGAGAAGTGAGGGAGGGGAGGTACAGAGTCCAGGGACTAAATCAAATTAATAGCCAGTGCTCATTGAAATACTTAGGGGAGAACCCTATCTTGTAACACTTTGTGAGTGAGTCTGGTCGCTATTAATTATATTTATTGATATAATTTATTTGTAAAAATTAACTTATATATTTATGGAATTTAACTTGTTTAATTTTTAAAGATTGATTTATTGAATTTAATTTTAAGTTATAGAGTATTATTGAATTATTGGATGCTAATAATGATTGTGTCTGTGATATAATTCTGTTCCTAGTGCCTGAAGATGGTGTATTGTTCACCTAGCTAGATAAATTAAGACTACTTTGTTTGTATGTATAGTAGTTTAAGACTAAGCTAACACAGATGCTCAATGCAGTCATGATACCGACTTCCATGTTGTGCCACAGGACCCATTAAACCTTAAGTGCATTCTAGTTCAAGCAGAGAACTCCCCATCAAACTACTCATGAGCAAATTATACTGTGAACTCATTCACAATGAACCAAATGATGCAACGATAATTGATATATTGCTTTAAAATAAAAATTCAGGAATACTTTTTCTGATATAAAAACTTTGTAATTTTTATAAGTGGTTATCCTGAAATTTGAAACTCTATGAAAAATCTAAAGCACAAACAAAAGAATTATAAAAACGTTTTTAAAACTCTAGGGACCATAATTTTCCATTAAAATGCAACATGAATTGGTACCCATAAAAAAATATTCATCATTGCACTAGTTATTTTATATCGATCCTTATATATACAATATGGTATTTATTATAACCCAACCTAATGCCAGTATTGTAAGGGTTTTTAAGTATAAAACTTCTAAACTGAAAAAGTAAAATCCAATAAAACACAAAATACGTATTTCAATAAAATAAAACTAGAATGATTTTTTCCAGAAACTATTTTCATTAAAAACTAAACAAAAACCAAAATTATAACACAAACACCAAAACAATAGTTGCATATTATGTATCCATTGTATATAATTTTATATTCAGGCCTTCATTTCATAAGACAAAACCACATCACATTTTTAAAAGTATTAGAATCTTGAAAATATTTACCGCTGTATTATTAGAACATGTCATGCCAGTCGCAATATCTATAACTACATGCTCCGAGAGAAAGTATCCAAGACCCATGACAAACCCGCCTTCAACTTGACCGATGTCAATTTCAGGATTTAGACTTTCACCAGCATCTTCCAAAATATCAGTTCTTAAAATCTAAAATCATAGATATGAACATGTCACAACTTAAATAATAATTATTAATTTCTACTCATTAGTCTAAAATGATAAAAAAAATTAACTTAAAGAGAAATTTTTACTTTCTTTTCTTACCTTATCAAACTGTTCTTGAAATTTCTGTGGGTATAACATATTTTAACTGCTTTAAAGCTTATTGGAGGGGCGCCAGGCTAGCTCAGGGGATCCGTACAGGTCTCGCAATCCTGACGCCGCGGGTTCAAATCCCGCCCAGTTCAATCTTTTATTTGTAAATAGAAGCTTGTCCTGAGCCATGGGTGTTTAAAATGGGGTGGCAACCTGTAGATAGCCCCTCCCTCCAATGACCCTAAGTGGTTTCAAGGGAGGCTAACACAGCAAAAAAAAAGAAAAAGAAAAAAAAGAAGCTTATTGGCTAACGTGCAAATTAGCAAAATCTGTTTGATTTTCAAAAAGTTTGAGAGTCTTGAGGGACACAATTGGAAACAATTCCAATCTTTCTAAATAAATTTGAGGATCTAGCACGATACTGACAAGAACTATTCAAAATCAAGACATCAACAACAAGCCTCATCTAACCAGTGTCAGCTTGAATTATTTTTTATTTCTAATTTATAAGTATAAATTGCAAATAAGCACCAATGTAACACAAAAAAAATTTTGCATAACAAATGGTCATTGATTGGTGAGACACCATGATAATTCATGATCCATGATCAGGAACTATAGAATGGAATAATAAAGTGATAACCACGATTTCCTACAGCTTTTCTGAAGACTGAAAAAAAATAGATGAAAAACATTTCTTTCCTGAAGATTATTAAAAAAAGTTTGATTCCATGTATGAAGCTTATTAAAGATTCAAAGATAGGAAGTGACGACATTATATTCATGCATTGTAGGTGGTTAACTTGTAAGTCATCAGGACTGAACTATTACACCTTTAAAAATTGTGGATTGGAATGAACAGACAGAGTTGTGGTATGTCATATAAAAGAAAATAATATACAGAATTTAAATTCAAAATTTAAATACCCAAATATGAAAATAGAAATTACCTTTATATAAATAAATAATGATGTATGGAGAGATCTCCCCGTGTTTCTCTAAACGGGAGGTTTAAGGTCGAATATCAGACTGCAGAAAAGAACAGAGACAAAAGGTAACAGGGATGGGAGGAGGTTAGGCAAACTTCAAAGGTAGGTAAAGATTACCGAAATAAAGTAACGATTCCCTTAAAAGGAAAGTTGGAAAAGCCAACATCAGAGATTATTTTTCTCGGAGTTCTTCCATTGAATTATATGGAAAATATTGCAATAACCTGAGGAAAAGTTAACTTTGTCCTGCCTTCTATTACAAACTATAGGATTGAGATTAATGTACACATATTTGGACATTAGCCTTTTCTCAAGGAAAGGCTCAGAGGCCAGGCAGTAGCTTGGTTAAAAGCAGGTGTGCGGTGGTTGCTAATAGTATGAAGGGAAAGTGCTGAAGAATTCATATCACAATTCTTAATGCTGTATTGGTCTTATTAATAATTAATTATTACTAATAATTGAGTGTAGAGAATTACATAAGATGGAATGTTCAAATAAAAATATTTATCAACTATGGTTCTGAGGAATTCGCTTAGTTTATGCTCCTGCTGTGAGATATAATTCATTAGTCCCACCTGTTATTCATAAATGTAAAAAATATTAGACTCAATATTTTCCATGAACAAAAATTAAATTTTTAAGAAAATATCATCATTCCAATTATTAATTTTTTTTATTGGTGAAGCAAAGGTATCATAGACTGAAATAACCAGTTTTAGCAAGAATGTTTCCCTACAAAACATTATTATCTCAGGCAATGTCCTTATGATTCTTGCACAATATTCATGAGATACTTGTTATTTAAAAAAAATATATAATTTTAAAAGACCCCCGAAAAAAAAAATGTGTGTGTGTATGTGTGTGCGCGCGCTTGCTTGCTTGCTTGTTTGTACAAAAATGAAAGCAGAAAATATTAACATAATATATTTTCCATACCTGATATTCACCAGTAAGTATATCTACTTCTACTTCTGTAACAGCCGTGGCATAAACGTCATAGGACTTTAAACTCAATTCTTCCAGGCGATCTCTGAAATATTTAGAAAAAATGTTACCTGATTTGAAAAGAATATAAATATAACTCAAAGAATATAACTTTTTACTTCCTTGTATCTTTATTTACTTTAATTAATATTAATAAATTACTCAGCTCCTGTGTGATAGACTTTTTGAAATTCACAAATATACATACATACACCTATAAGTTGATTTTAAGATCATTATAAAATACATAATTAAGAAAACGGTTTGATATTGCTATTCCACTTTAGGAACAATTGATGAATATAGATATTTATTGATTTATAATGCTGGTTTTCTTAATATCACTCTCGAAATTGTTTTGATAACATCTAGTGCAGCGCTTATGGAGGATTAGGAACACTGTACTTTAAGGAGTACCTGTCCTTTTACATATAATTTAAAAAAAAAATTAATCCTTTTAATTTTTATTTATTTTTCTTATTATATAAGAGAAAGAAAGAAAGAAAAATAAATTTTATTCTGGGACAAAAGTCCCCTTGAATAACAACAAGGTCACAGCTGACAGTATAGCTGATTCTGACCTAGTTGCAACAATAAAAATGAAAAGTAAAAATAAAGAATAGGCTAATAATATAAAATATTTTGAACATAACTATGATAATATTTACAAGTACAGAAATAAAACAAATAAGTAATAAATAAATAAAAAAACTAAAAATACAATAAAAAATATAGGCTAAAAAAGAATATGAGTGCTACACAGGACAAAACAATGAAAATCTAAATTAATAGAATAAAAATTAGTCATGATAAAAATAAAAATTTAACATGATGCAGTTTAGCAGTTTCTGATACACAATTGTATAGAGAGAAGATGTTGAAATAGCTGGGATTTAAAGGATGCCAGCAAGGAAGAGTGATGAATATTTAGAGGGATCGAGTTCCAGAGCCTGCAGAATCTGATGAGGAAGGAAATACTAAATGCAGAGGATTTGTAAGATGGAAGATAAAGGTCAGAAAGTCGAGAATGGGTGGGGCAGGAAAGTATTGAGGATTTGAAAGTTAAAAGATCATAGAGATAGGGAGAGGAATGGGAAAGTATGACTATAGAGGAGAGAACCAAGGAAATATTGTCTATGGTAAGATGGGTATAACCATCCCGACTCGGAGTACAGCTTTGTAACATGGGCGCTCCTCGTAAAACCAAAGACAAACCTGATGAAACAGTTTAGCAGAAGCTTAAGCCTATCCTCTAGTTCTCTAGTGAGACCCCCATAAACAGTGCAACCATAGTCAAAATGAGGGAATATGAGTTAGGAGACTACGGGTTGAGGCAGGAGATGACTAGAGCAGCGAAATTGTTGGAGAGTGGAGAAACAGCGACGGGAAATGTGTGAAATATGAGGTTTCCATGAAAAGGTTTGGTCTAGGATAATGCCAAGGTTTTTTACTGAGGAATGAAAGGAAATTGGGCGCTGATTAATTGTGAGGGAAGGAATAGTAGGGAGTGATGTAAGCAAGGATCTAAACCCAAAAACAATAGCCTGAGATTTTTTGACATTCAGAGAAAACTAGTTTGTCAAAGCCCAGGAACATATTGAATTTAGGCTTTCTTGGATTTTTTGGATGGCGGTTTGTGATTCTTCTGGAGGGGAGGACAGGTTGCAAAACCCTTTTTTAAGGGTTTTGGAAGGATAGGGAGAATAGATATGGGACGGAAATCATTGAAGGAGAGGGATTGGGAATTTTGTATAAAGGTTTAACTATTGCTTGTTTCCAGGAATTAGGAAAGACTGAGTTCTGAAGGGAAAAATTGTATATGTGCAGGAGGACAGGAAAGATACTGGGAAGTTTTAAGATAAGGTGGCTTTGAGAAGTTTTAAAGGAATGCAATCTCAACCAAATGAATTTGTTTTTATTTTTGATATCACTGCTAAAAGATCTTCAAGAGTAATGTCGGAGTAAAATAAATTGTTCGGGTAAAATCAGAGCAGCTTGGTAAGGAAATAGAAACAGGAGAACTGCGAGGAGGAAGTAAAATAAGAGTTAAAGTCATTGGGAGACCCAGGGAAATGAGGAATATTCAGAGAGAGTTTGCACAAGGAAAGGCTTCTTAGGATGTTCTACTTGGACTTAGGGTCGGGAGCAGAGGAAAACGCCTCATGGAAGTAAAGCGAGCGAGCCTTTCGAAGAGCGGCTTGAGCCCGGTTCCGGAGACATCTGTAGGCAACATATTCCGCAGTATGACCATACTGGTCATACTATGTACTAGTATGACCGTACTAGACGTACTGTCTAGCCCACCTTGGGGCAGTCTCCAGCCTTCTCCTGAGATCTCGCACTTCATCGTTTAACCAGGGCACAGAGGGGCGGCAAAATCAACTCATTTTAAAAGGAGCATGGTTATTGAGGATGTAAACAAGATAATTTGTTGATTTCTACCTTTTGATCGATTGAAGGAGAGGAATAAATTTGGTTCCACTCGAGGCAATTAAGGTCTGCTTCAAGACTCCCAAAGGTAAGGTTGTCAAACTTTCTGAAGGATACTGATCTAGGTTGAAAGGTAGGAGTATACATGTTATAGGATATGAGGATTAAATCATGCTGAGAAAGAAATAAGATAGCATGTTGTGAAAAAGATAAAAGATTATTTTGTGAGTCTATTATATATAAGTCCAACCAAGTGTCAACAGATCGTGTCTGGTAGGTGGGTTCAAAGGGAACTATGAAAAGGTTAAGGGAGTTATAAAGATTCTCAAGATACAACTTGTTGGAAGAAAGGGAAAGAAAGTTGGAATTGAAGTCGCCAAAGATAATTATATTAGGATAAAAGGGAACAAAATCATATAGGGTTTTCTCTAGCAATCCTTCAAACGGAGTATTAGGAGGACTGTAAACCACAGCATAAAGGAGGGAATTAGGTCCAAGAGAGGTTTCAGTAAAAAGGAATTCTACATGAGGGATGAGAGAGGAAGAGGAGGTAGCTAGAATACCAACTTTCAAACTTTTGTGTACATAAAGCCCAACCCGCCACCTGTTTGGTCAGCGAGGTCGCCATGAAAGAATGCATGATCAGAGAGGGATATGGCTGAAGAGGGAATAGAGGGTTTAAGGCTGGTTTCACAAACAGAAATAACATGGAAAAAAGTTTCGAGTGAAATATTCTTGAAATTCGTCGATGTGAGCAGAAAGGGATTGGACATTGATGTGACAGGATGTTAGTACATTAGTCATTATGGATAACTTTTAAGAGGTATAAGAGGGGTAGAAGGACAGGAATGGTACCAGAACTGAAGTATAACTTTAACAGAGAATGATTAATGTAAAACTTCTCGAAGAATAAAAACATAAAAATAATGATTGATTTACATCTAAAGCCAAGAAAAATGTTATTCTAAACAAAAACTGCGTAAAAAATTTATTTTAGTTTTAATAAATGATCTGACTTGTTTAGTTACTTACTCACCCTTACTACTTACTGGCTCTTTAAGATTTGTAAATTTATTAAATGTTCTGCAGCAAAAGTGATTGTAAAATTTTAATTGTGTATATTATTATTGTAATGAGTTGAAACTATAAAGAATATTAATTTTTTTAAAATTACTTGATATTATGTTAAAGCTATTATTTAATATAAGTTAATCCTATTTGAGATGTTCATAATTTTGCTTAATTTTATTTATGTAGAGTCGTTGCACTTGACATTATTTTTATAGATTTTCTTTAAATTAATTTAAACTGGTATAAATTAGTATTTTGGTTAGTTAAGAATATCCCTCCACCAAGTTCTTCCCAATTAATTTACTTGACATGAAAATTTTGGAGACCTAATATCATCTGTCTTGAAACTTAGTACGTTTTCTAAGTACCTTCACTTACACATATGAAGCATTTAAATTAATATCCTGTTCATTGGCCGCAATTATGATTTCTTCCCAAGAAGCGTCTTTCATTTTTTCCTTAATTTCCTTCAATCTATCATTCAAAATCTCACAGCACTTGATCGTGCTCTATAAAGAAATAAAATTGATTTCTTGTTAATAAACTGATTTATTTTTATAAGTACTGATTTTATAATGATGCTGCTTACAAGAACAACACAATCTGTTGTTATGCTCGCACCAGAGAAGCGAGCATTAGGAGAAGTCAGAACAGAAGAAGGCTTCACTTTTATTTTGTTCACATCAATGCCCAGTGTAGCAGCACAAGCTTGAATAGCCTAAAGTAAAATAAAAAGAAGAAAATAATTTCAGTTATAAAATACTTTTAATAAATATATTATATAATACAAGAAATGCAAAGGGAGCCAAAAAAAAATCTTACTACCTCAGCCGGGACTCGAAACTGGGTCTCCTACTTACCGGGCAGATATGCTATGACAGCATACCTGCCCAGAAAGTAGGAGACCTGAGTTTGAGTCCCGGCTGAGGTAGTAAGATTTTTTTTTGGCCCTCTTTGTATTTCTTGTATAAAATTAACCGTGGGATTACATACCACAATTATTATCATTATTTATATTGTATAATGTATTCTCCCTCTTCTGAAAACCTCTCTTAGAAGTTACCAAAAAATCCAATATTATCATATTGTTGTTAACATGGCCCAAAAGAAGGGTTAACTGCTGAGATCTCAACGATCCCTAACAATTCATTTTTTACCCATATTTAGTAACCAATTTTGTATCCAAATTTATAAGCCGAGAAATTTCTGAGGACTATTTATGTCAGAAACACGATAACTTAGAGTCATAAGTAAACCCAGCTTTCCCATGATTACTGCTGACTGCCTACATCTGCAATTTTTTGCTATATAAACCTTGCCTTTTTTTTTTTTTAGCATTATGTCCATATAGTTATATGTAATAAAGTCACTTTTAAAAAAGTTCAATTAATATACCTCTACAATGTGTCCTTCGAACTGCCTGTCATTATTTTCCTTTGGAAATTTTCTGATTCATTCTGTCCCCTAAACCTGGTAAACTTGACCATAGTGCTTTAGCCTACCACCCTATCAGCTTTCTTCCTTAACAGTTCAAGGTTAAGTTAACGATTAACTTATGAAGTTAATTAATTTATTAGATTTTCTTTAAACTAATTTAAACTGGTATAAATAAGTATTTTGGTTAGTTAAGAATATCCCTCCACCAAGTGAGTTCTTCCCAATTAATTTACTTGACATGAAAATTTAAAATCAAAATGCATGTTATAAATTCCTTTAATGTTCTTCCTTTTTATCAGTTTGGCTTCTGATCCTAGCATTCTACAGTCCAGCAGATGTTTCGCTTTTACGATTCCTGAAATCCTTTCTTGACCCACTTTGCTGATAACAAATCGATCCCGTCTTCTCATCCTAATCTTAAAACTGCTTCCTACACCTTCTACAGTCCTATTCAGTGGGGTACAGTTAATGAAGAAAAAAAATAAACGAATACAATGCGTATAAGCTGAGTACACAGCATATAACGAAAAAATCTAACAAAGTTATGATCAATGGCCTCCCAATACCTTTCTCTGATACTGTCTGTTACTATGGTTTCCATCTTGATCACGATATGACTGGGGCAAATATATTAAACCCAAGAGACCAGGCTTCACAGTTTTGTACGCAAACTTTTAAACATGCGCTCACAATTTGTAATAGAAAACAGAATGACTGTCGATAAGAATTTACTATGACTGATCTGAACTTACACTGTAGAACTCTGGGGTAAGTCTAAGCTTAAAAAATAATTAGGATTTTGGATTAAAAAGATTCTTTTAATCAAAAATCTAAAGAATAATCGCAAATACTTGATAACATGTCTCCAACTCTATCCTCTATCAAGATATGAATACCGTATGACCAAGAGCTCCTCATATCAACCCTTATTAAACTTTTCCAGAATGAACTCTCATTTCACCATAATGTATTAGCCCAATCCTTGTCATTAGACCAAACACTTCCGATGTCAAAAACTAGATAGCATCAGTATCTCCTGGGTCTTAATGCTTAAATTTACTGGGAGTAAGTTCAATTGATCCTTCCTTCATTCATTGTGAATCTCAGTGATTTGTACACATTCATTTTATTTTATTTGTGTACATATTTATTTGTTTTATTGTTATCGAGTAATGAAATACTTTTTAAAGAGAGTATAATAAATGAAGAATGAAAAAAATTGTAAGTTATTATTCGGCAAGAATAATATTTACCTTAGTGTTTACTCCTTGGCCCATTTCAATGCCTCCATGTGTTATAGAGACGGTTCCATCAGGAGAATAAATGGAGACCATTGCATTGAGAGTTATAAAGTATGTTAACTCAAAGGACATTGGTAGCATTGAAATCCCACGTTTGCGCCATCGATTTTCCTGAAATCAAAAAGCCATATATTTCTTTCATTTATTTTATATAGTTCTAATACAAAGTAAAAATGCTGCTTAAATTAATAATGATGATATTTTTGGCCTCATAATCATGGTATTGTGTAAGGGACTCGAATGTTAAAATAAAAACATAGTATGGTTCATCTTGCAATCACTTGTATAAAATGTTTAAGCATATAATACTGTATAAGAAGAAATAAGGTTTTGATCCAAAGTACAAGGAAGACCTTATTTGATGAAGGAAGGCAGATCTTAGAGTGCGTGATATTTTATTGAATTTTTCTATTTGAATTTTTTCAGGGCCAGTATCCTGACTGTTCTTCATACATTAGTTTTTAAAGTTAAGCTGAGGGTAATTAATATTGTTTCAAAACATTTAGGTCTTTATTGCATAAGCCAAAATTATGAAAAAATACATTCAAACCATTATTAAAGCAGTAGACAAGTCATCTTTGAAAATTTCAGCTGAGTTTAGCACTTAACACAATTCTGAAAATGCTTTACCACAAAAAAAGTATTTACCTTGTTAAACAGATGAATTTCATGCCTTTTAGCATAATAGTTAGAATCATCTAATGCCTTTGGTATCATTTTTTTAAGAGTAGTATGATTTTTGTTAAAATTGGCTAATCTCACTTCGATTGGATCCTTCTTTAGAGTGAATGCAATATGTTCCATTATCTCTTCTATAGTTGTCATCCCCTCTACTGTTCCTAAAGAGTATAATAAATAATTAAAACATATTCAAGTTATTAGCGCCAATGCAATATTTTTGACAGTTCTTTATCTTGCAGCCAGAGACTAAATAGAGAAATACCCACAGACATAACAAACTGAAGGAAACTTGCTGACTGAATAATCATTTTAGAATGTCTAAGTATCTGGCATTACTTCTTGATAGTAATTACTGGTTAGTAAGCCAAATTTTGCTTTTCATGCTTCAGTACGAAATTCTTTAGTTCAGCTGAACAAATTTAATTACTCAGACTAAGCCTCACTCTTTCCCCGGGGCCACGCATTTCTCCTGTTCCACCCACTTCATGGACTGATAATCTCCAAACCTCACACTACTTAAGGAAACTACAGCCGTTTTATTAGAGACCCAAATAACAACTTTATACAAATTAAAATATTTTTCTCTATAAAGTTGTTATTTGTTGTTGAGGTCTGATCAGAAAGAAGCTTAGATATAAAGTCTTATTACATAAATGTGATGAAAAGAAATACATAAATTTATTCTTTAATGTCAGGAATTTGGCTTGCAATGCAAAGCATTGTCAGAACATTTCACTACATGGTCATCCATTTCACTTGTAAAAAAAAAAAAAAAAAAA
>KZ807645.1:233917-244143 GCA_000696205.2 Oncopeltus fasciatus | reverse complement strand
TTATAAAATAAAAATATTATAAAATTACATTTTACACCTATTTATGTTTTAAAACATAAAAGAAAAACACATCATCTCAAGAATAACTTTTGAGAATATACTTCAGTAAAGTTTTGAGAACTCTCTCTTATTGTTCAAATATAAAAACCGAATTCGGTAATTAGGTTTTTCATGGAAAACCTATGAATTAATTCATTTTTAGTTGAAAAATGACGAGGAAAAGGGGTTTAGTTTTATTCATTTTAAAATATAGTTTAGTTTAAAATAGTTTACATAACATAATAGGTATAAAATTTAATTTTTAACATTTTGTTCCATAAAAACGAAAAATGATTATTTAGGAAGAAATTTACAAATTTAATTACGACGAGTGAGCGTTTCCCCTACTCTTCCTTTCCAGCAGTCTAGATCAAAAATAAATATAAAAATTTCAATTATAAAATTTTCTTAGATGCATGCTAAAGTGTACTTGTTGTAAATTCAGGTATTACTGGAAGAATGGAAGTTAAAAACTATCAGAACCCCTTGTTACAAGGTCATTGAACTTTAGATCTTTCTGTTTACTAATAAAAGTTTATATAGCATTAAAAAAAAAAAAAAAAAAAAAGCAACAATATAATGGGTATTACGAGTTCTGAGGTATTTTAAGAACTGTTGAAATGGCTTCTTGGACCATTGCAGCCCACTGTGTAGATGAGTGGACATTCAGACCATCTTCCATTGGAATACAAACACAAGTCTGGGGTTCCATAGTGAAATGAAACTGGCTTCCAAGTTCCACTTCTCCACATAACTCATATTTTGAATGTCCTGGAAGAAATATTTAGCTATTTAGCAATTATTATTTAAATTACAATAATTGTATAAAAATAACATGGCTGACATTTCAAACTACCATATTGCTGTTGTGTAATAATAATATTTGCCCGTTTTATATTTTTGAAAATAAGTACTTTTATATTGGTGTAGCTTCAGCTCACTTACCATTTTTATTTTCCTCTTGAGGTTTAATAGTTTTGAAGTGAGTAATTCTTGATGTCAAATTTTGTTTAAGTATGTCTTTTGTACAGAGAACCGGTGTCCTCTCCTTTTTGTAAGATATTACTACTTTTGATGCACCTTCTTCTGCTAGTGCTTCTGACGTAGCCACAATTATACCGATAGGTTGGCCAGCGTATGCGACATTCTTTGTGCAGAAAAGCTAAAAAATCATTAAAAAAAATACAAAAATTCATATTCACAAAGAACTCAGCTTAAATAGGACAAAGAAAAAAGCATTAAAACTTTCCAGTTTTTGTGAATTCTGACGAAATTTAGCTTAGTGGATAGGAAAGAGGTTGTTCTCATGAAATAATTTCCTTCGATACTATCTACTAGACAAGAAACAGATAATAACTAATATAAATGAGTGTGTGTGTGTGTGTGTGTGTGTGTGTGTGTGTGCATGTGCGTGTTCGCGTGCATGTGTCTACGTGTCAATGTTCTAAATGCCACAGCTTAAAGTTTTCCATAATCAAATTCGGCATCAAATTATTGCAAATTATTGGGTATTACCTATAATAACTAGTGGGAATAGATAGCTTTTTTATATCTAGCGAGCATATTATTCATTTTAGAGTAACGAATTTCAATACAAATTTCTTTATTCATAAAAATAATATTTTTAGAGTTATGTAGTGGAATTAAACAACTAAATAGCCTGAACGGCAAAATTTAATTTTACGGCCCGGAAGCAAAGTAAGTTGTTTTTCTTAATGGAATTTAGCAAATGGTTTTTAAATATAAAATTGGACTGTTGAAAAGTTGAATGAAATGAAAGTTCGTTATTCAGCAAAATTGGAGGGGTAGGAGTGTGAGTTAATAAACTGATTAACTTAAATGTCAAGTGCAGAATAAAACATGCAATGAGATTTTTATTTCACTGCAGCGGGCATAATATTCAGTTTGGAGTAATAAAACTCGGCACAGATTTTTTTATTTATTAGGATATAATTTATATCTTTGGGTGATTACGAATATTTTATTTGAACATGGAAAGTTCAAATAAAAATATTCACCAACTTTGATACTGAGGAATTTTCACAGTTACAGTTTGAAATACTTTTCACAGTTCTTTGTGAGAGCGCTTTTGAAATGTATTATCTTATCCTCATTTGTTGGATCCTGGATTTTGTAAGTAATAATAAAGTAATAGTATATGTAATAATAATAAATTAACAGTATAAGCAATTAGTACTCTTATAAGTTTTTATTAAAATGCATAAATTGTTGTATATTGAACAAGAAACCCGAATAATATATTAAAACTATAAAGATAATCAGACATATATAATTTCTTCTATGCGTTAAAGTTATATGATACTTTTTCCAGTTTTCTAGTGGTTATGAAAAATATTGATTTTTAGTTTATTTTTATCTAATTCTTATATTCGTGTGTAATACATTTTGCAAAGGTTTTTTTTTCATTGTATTTTAATTTGTTACAACAGATTCCTTAAATTGATTTTTGAAGTATTGATTACTTCAACTGATATCTTTGCCTCTATATATATATCAAACTTGTTAACGTTTTACGTTATTTAATTAAATTCTATAAAGAATAACATCAAAGGAATTTTAAAGTTTTGTTTGATTTATATTGGGCAATTGTTCCATAATTAGTGGACTTCATTGTTTATTAAATGCTGATTTTATTTCTATTTATTCTATTACTTAATAGATTATAATAAATTCGAAGTCTTCAATGAATTGGAGTCAGGTACAACAACTATGAACAATTCCATTTTACACTTTTCATTTTTTATAAACTTTTTACTTACTGTAAACATCTCCGCATCGTTATATCTGTGACTTACGTTAATTATATTTTATTTATTTAAAACTTAGATATTAGTTCAATGCTTAACTTTGAATTTAAGTTCAATATTTACTTATGGTTATATAAAGAAAAAATCTAATTTTACTGATAATAGTACAAAGGAGTTTTTAAAATAAAAATTATGAGAAACAAAAAAACAAAACAAGTACCTCTTCACTATCTGTGACGTAAATATTCTGAATTTTAAGATCATTTTTCCCTGGAATATCCTTAGCAGAAAAAAATGCTACAACTCCTTCTATTTTCTGTAAGATAAATAAAATACAGAAATATTAGTAAAACTATCAGAAAAAATATCCATTTTCTGTATCATGTAACTGTAATAAAGGTTATCAAGCTGGGGGTTAAAACAGAAAAATCAGCTATCTCAACAAGTTGTATTTAAATAGAAGTTACTTTAAAATGCGATATTGCTTCTCGAAATCAAGTTATTCTTGTTGGTATAGTGGAATTTTTACATTTCTTTGGCGGTCCTATCTAGAAGAAAATATACTTTCATAATATCATAAAGCTTATTCAAATAATTATATAATATATCGGAAATTTAAATTATCTATAATATCAGCAATTTAATAATGAAGAGATGAAATTCGGTATATGATCTCCTCCAAGATGTATCCTAGATTTGTTGGATAGGTTCGTCAATGACAGCACCGGAGAGGGGCTCAGAGGAATCCAAAATTGATAATAGTCAATATATTCTTTAGTATTAATGTTATAAAAAATATAGAANATAACTACTAATTGGTAATGGGAGGTTCCTTATTATTAGCAGTTCCTTATCAAGAAGGCTTCCTGTTTTTAATAAATTTCATTGGTATCCGTATAACGAATTTTTCATTGTAATGAATATTAAATTAAAAAAATTAACACTTCAATTTTTTTTTAAGTAAAAATTGTGTACTTGTATTTGTATTTATAAATGTTATATGTATTTTTTTTTCCAAAATACTATTATAAAAAATTACCGAGCGAATGAAAGTAGCTTTATATTATTGTACGTAATGATTAATTACTTCTTTCTAGACAAATCATTGATAATAAATTAATTAATTAAATCATTTGTAAAAATTAATAAATAATAGTGAAACAGTATTGGTAAGATATATGCAATGAATATATGAAAAAAGTAAGGAAACATTGACTAAATGTTTCCTATTTACTATTACCATAGCATGAGTGGGAATCATGAAATAATGAGTACCCCATACTGTTTCGTACTCACTAAAGCCGGAGACGGGTTTATGTCTGTGATTCGGGCGCCGGCAATTTCAGCAAGGACCAGGCTTCCGTAGAGTTGGCCCATACTTTCAGGTATGTCATTCGCGTACTCGGCCTCGCCTGAAAAATATACAAAGTTATTTATCGGTGAGCTTCAAAGTCTTCTTAGGTAATGGCAAGCTTGTGGAAATTACTATAATAATTCGCTAATCATTTTAGTTAGTCGCTAAGGCATTTAGTTGTAGTTCATACAATTTTTATTTATATATAAGACTGAAATTGGACAAAATGCAATATCCTGTGTTCTTTCGATAGAAAAAGTTCGGATTCTTGTAATGATTTTCAAATGAGTGATCTAAACTAGATATATCAAAGTGGTGTCATTTAGAGACTTTTCTTTTACAAAAAAACTTTCATTGAATGAATCATGAAATACATCACAAAAATCTTAATGAAAAGAAGAAATTATTCCAAGTTATTAAAAGTTATTCTAAATATACTATTAAAAATAGAAGCTGATCTGAACTGATCCGCTCCAACGATGCTAATAATTTCATACGAGTAGGATCCATGGTCTGTGGAACCATAACATGCTAGAAATTGCTATAGTTCACAATTCACACCCAATCTACATGGAAACTAACTGATCTTGGCTCAGACCAACAACCCATCGTTTGCACCATAATCACCAGCCATGGCTCATTTAGGGTTTTGTTCATTGGGAAGTTTTTTCTCTAGCTATGACTGTTTTGGACGTCTCTCCAACATACTGCTGCGTAAAAGACTTTGACAGAGCTAACATACTTTTTAATGAACATATATGTAAACGACTTAACTCAGCAACCTTAGAGGAATTATGTAATAATATCCTTTACATTCACACAATACTTGTTCAAGCTAAAAACATTGTAACAGTGACAGCGTAATGGGAATTCAAACATACAAAAATCGCAAATAAATCTTTAGACTATAGAATTTTTATAGATATAGACCCACATGTAACAGAAGCCAGTGTTCAGCTTCCAACACCTCACCAGTATAGGCTAAACGATAATAAAATAGAATTGCGGACAATTGGCTAAATATGGTTTATTTTTTTATAACTTTTGGAAGTATAGTGAAAACTTTTGTCAAATTTTACAATACTTCTCTTTTGTAAGTAAGTAAAATTTCCGGTCCAACCCGGAAAAAGAAACGGTAAATACTTCTCTGTTTACAATTCTATAATTGTAAACAGAAAATCAATGAATTGATTTTAATGAAATTTGACTTTTGTACTTGTCCCTGCGAGGCACTTAATTAAATATGGAGAAGTTAGATAGTATTTTGTAATTCCAAAAATTTGTATTAAATATTTAGCAACTTTTATGTTCAAAATATTTTTAAAAATGTATACTTCAAGAGTATAATTAGATTATAAAATCATAAAAAATAAATTGTTGTGGAATAATTTAACAATGAATAATAATAATGAAATAATTTTATTAAAATTGGCAATAATGATTAAAAGCTCGACAAGCCTTTAAAAAAAAAGTAAAAATTAACAAGTAGAACGAATTAATAAAAAAATACTATGAAAGCTATAAATAAATACAAACTATCTCGTAAATATGTAAATTATGTGGAAGTAATTTAATGTATAATGCAGTTTTTCTGAGTTTTTAGTCGGAAAATTGATGGGATAAAGGTTTTACACAAAAATTACGTTATAGTAGAAAATATAAATAGAAAAAAAAATTTTTTTTTTTTAAATATCACAAGTTACCTGCGCACTGAATGATGCCTTCAGTTTTAATAATGGGCTTGTTGAGTGGCCAGCGTTCTTTCTTTGTTTCAAATGACTGAGTTCCACTGGACAAGGGGCGTACAAGACTGGGACCTCCTGTTTTCTTGGATGGATGAACTTCATCACTCAGCAAGTTAATAATATACTAAAAACATATATGAATGAAATACATATATGAAACCTGGTTTAATAATATTTATATGGTTTGGTTTGCTTAGAATCAAATGTGAAAACCATCCACAAATTATTAACATTTTTAAGCAAATAATGTATTCCTTTTACCTATATTACTCTTTTACTCATTTTCTAGTGATAATTAAAAAAAAAAAAGTCTATACTTATTATATTTCAGAAAAGCTGCAATAACCACCTACATTTTTTTTTCAAATCACATTCTCATGTTCTAATTCAGGAAGGCCTATAATTTCTTTCTATTAGAAGAATATTTCTTTTTAAAAATTCTGTTTAGCACTTATTATTCAATCCAGTATGCTTTAGAAATTTGGCCAAGAAGTTTTTATTTAAGCTAATAATATGAAAAGTAATAGCTGCTATAATTAAAAAAGAAAACAGAATATAGCATAAGCATTATAACGTAAAATTATACGTTGAAATAATAAAAACATTAATATTAAAGATGAAGTCAATACTAGTATTAATTTACATAAACAGAAGTGTATCAATAGAATAATTTTGAAGAACTTAATGAAGAAAATTATGTGTTTATATCGGTCATTTCGGCAAGATGTAAAAGGCGATGAGGAATCAATTTATCTGAAAGATGTAGACTAGACTCATTAAGATAATTAGTTACTTATAGAGATACTATGACATTCTAAATTAGAGGGGTGATTTAAATTCATCAATATAAAGGCATTAATTAATAAATAATTTATATTTATTATATAATGCAATAATTTGTATTAGAATGTTACTTTGGTACCACAAGGAACGGTTATATTATTATTCTTCTTTCATTTCTTTTTTTTTAAATCTATGTTACGGAAAATAATAAATTCGGTATTAAGTATAAAACAGTTGAATTTGATCCCCCCCCCCCCCCGAGTTCATTTCTTTAATGTTAAAGTGTTTATAGTTTAAAATGACCACAGAAATTCCACAAAGCTCCCTGAAGACCACCGTGACGATTTTGGGGAGATGAACTTAAAGAAACCAAGTACCGTATAGGATGAAAACTGCCCACTCACCAAAACTGTGGATAAATGGGGAAAAAATAATCATTTTATTATTAATATGGATTATAATCCACTAAAACAAAGGTTATTTATGTAAATTCTAACATTTATCCGAGTTTACACGTTTACCAACAAGCATGTTCTTATCTAATCGAAAACAGATATAACGACTGATTTCAAGAGAAAAACAAATTTAAACCCGAAATTTTACCAATAACCGAACAATATAAGAGCCATTTGATGTAAAAGATCAAATTATTTTGAACTGTTATTAAACTACCATCGTAGTCATGACTAAGTTTTGAGGCGACGTATACATGTTTTTCCTTTTCTTAATTCAAAATGAGTAATATTTCTTTTGGCAATTAAGCCACTTCCTCTTTGCCTCTCTGAGCAAAATGAAAATTGTCCTTTTGCCTATGGTAAAATGCCTTATTTCTTTCGCTGCACGATTATTTAAGAATAATAATGGATCCATTTCAGTGTGTTCAGCAATTTTGGAGGATTCCAATGAGAACAAAGGAATATAGAAAGATCACGTTCTTTATTAGAGCATTGATAAGCATCTATTTTCGATAATTTTTTCTTATCATTCTTGAAAAATAAAAACTACTACTTTCAGTATGATTATCGAAGACTGGTCGTTTCAATTGCATCCTATAAATGTTTTAAATTCTATAAATATGAAGGAATGATGTTAAAGCTCAATACATTGCTTATATGCCTTATTATTTGTAGGTTGTTGAAGCCACTTTTCTCTGAGGGAGGATCTTCCATCAGATATGCAGATATGCTCATTTTTGTGACGCACTAACATAGCCTCCTCCACATCAGCATTTTCTGCTCCGATATCTCAGAGCCTTGACAGCAGCTGTTGCTTGAGCTTTATCGGATAAAGAGAAGCTTGTATTCCATTGTGTGTTGCTGACGAACTTAAATTTAATTTCTTAAGTTAAATTAACTTAAAAACAACACAAGGCCGAGACAGAGGGGAGACTCTTCACTCATCGGAGGTTACGGATGGACACGTTACATACTCTCTTACTAAAGAATCAAAAATCATAAGTAAATATTCAATTTGTAAAATGCAACTCGACACTAATTTTCGATAGAGTACATTGATAAAAGTTCATGTTCATCTCCTTGTATTGTCTATAGGCAACTCAAAATCCCTATAAACTGTATTTTCACATTCTCACATTTACCTGCCCCGAATGTCTGGCATTAGGTAGATTTGAATGATTAGATCTCACTAACGTCTCAAGATTTAAAAAATTAGATCCTCTGCTTGGCCACGCGTGCTCCATGATTTCTTTACAACTTAAAGATCAGTTGAGAGTTCTGTTACCTTAAAATTCATTTATGAATATTTCAAATTGTATATCTTTAATTTAAAATAAGTTGTAAAGATTAAGGATTTCGGAGAATCATTGATATAGCTGAATTCTAATTTTTCCTTGAGCATTCTATATTTTAAAATATTACACTTTGCTTAATTCTATAGACACTTTTAAGGCGAAAAGACTACCAATGAAATGTATAAAAATCCAAAAAATATTATTTATAATAATAATAATTATACCAAAACCAAATATCGATTCTAATAATGCGGTGTAGAAATCTTGATTCGTTTTTATTGATGAAGCCGTATTAAAAGTCTTTAATTAAATGAGAAATCTATAAATTTTAGTGGAGAGCAGTAATGTCGAATAATACTCAGGCTTAGTTGATAATTGCAGTTATTTAAGTGTCCTAAAGAAGAAACAAGCTAAATAATTAAATAAGTAAATTTAAGCATCTACAAGCATAATTGGGTTGGTGCACTGTCCTATATGTATAGTGGCCAAACAAAGACAAATAAAATAGGCAATAGGTCCAAAACTTAGATATGATAAGAAACAAATATAAATATTATATTTTAACTCGTAAGAGAAATATTGTAAATATAAAGTAAAGGTACGTACTTTATAAAACAAATTACGAGCTAGCGTTTTTCTAAATTCATTTGAAGCTAGATATCCTACTTGAATTGGCTGAATTTCGTCATTCAAAACTAACAAACCTTGCTCGATGACACTTCTCTCAGAAAATTTTTTATTCACAAAATATTTTTCAGTTTTTGTAGCATGGACCTGTAAATATAGTTTAATTAATACTCAATTAATAAACATTATAAATAAATTATTAATGATTATTCCTTATTTTAATGATTATTTTTATCAATAAATAAGACACAATGCCAATTATAGTGGTACGTTACTTACAAACGTTGAACTGATTCCCCCAAAAACAATATTAGGCTTTTCTGTAACGAAGTCATTGTCATCCAGTTTGAAAAGAAATCCAGCATTTACATATGCGTACACATTTTGGGCCCTTGGCATCACCTGAAGTTTTTTTTTTTTTTTTACAGTCACTTTTATTTTGAGTAATAACTCACAAAATATCAATTTTACTTGTGTTACCTTAAATGTTCGGAGCTTATATTCATCTGTTAAAGTTGGAATTACCACTTTCGTTATTACTGTCTTTTCAATTTTCGTTTCAAGGAACTCCTTTGGAGATAAGATTTTTTCTTTTTTCAATTCTGAAACTGCAATAAAAAAGTTATTTTTCATA
Organism: Oncopeltus fasciatus; assembly: GCA_000696205.2. Classification (NCBI taxonomy): domain Eukaryota; kingdom Metazoa; phylum Arthropoda; class Insecta; order Hemiptera; family Lygaeidae; genus Oncopeltus; species Oncopeltus fasciatus. Next base: position 234,443 of record KZ807645.1, on the reverse strand, counting down.
TGCAATTAATAAGTTTCCTATAAAGTATTCATTTCAATTCGTGAAAATTTACGCTCAACATAAAAATATTCATGGTTAACAAATAATTTTAACTATAAATCTACTAAGTCTCAAAATCAGTTTGTACTCTTTATTCATATTTGTAAACTGAAATGCATTAATGACATATTTTAGAAAATTTGAAAATTTAAGTAGAATAAAACGGATAGGATATTATCATATGTTACGATGTTTAATAAATTTGTATAATTTGTCTCATATTTTTTTTCAGGATGTACTAAGCTATTTTATAAGATATGAAAAAAAAAATTACATCATTTAGACTCATTATTAAATATATTGTACTCCACTAATCGATACCTAACCATTTAAAAATATTTTAGGAAATTTATCATTGCTTTCAGGTTTTTTAGGTTCAAATATATCGCTTTCCACACGAACCAGAAATTTTTAATAATTGATAAGCGGGAAAAAAAAAATACTAAATATAGAGTAAAGCTAAGTTTAGCCATAATATATATATATA
>KZ807645.1:213318-233678 GCA_000696205.2 Oncopeltus fasciatus | reverse complement strand
TTTTTTTTTTTTTTTTTTTGCTAAGGTTGCTAACGCTTTAAACTTGGAAATTTTCGTTATTTAAAAATTACTAGACTACTTTCTAGTCTTAAAGCTTTGGAAAAGAAGCGACCTATTACGTTTTCTATTGATTATTTTCGACAAAGGATTATTATTAAATTTTTTTTTTTACAAGCGTAAATCCCACTGAAAGTTGGTTAATGTCGAATTTAGGGAATGGAATTTGGTGGGCAGGGTGAGAGGTCGTCTGTAGAAGGCTAATGCCTAAAATATCTGGTGTATACACTGCTTGAATTAAATTTAAAAAAGTAGCATGATAACTTTAAAAATAATAGAAATAATGTTTAAAATAACATTGAAACTTCTTATGCTCACTAAATATTTAAAATAAACAAATATCTAAACATTTTCTTGTTACGTCAGTTGGGTCTGATGGGCTACGTCCTGATATAATTAACTAACTGAAAGTTGTAAGATTCTTTAGATTAAAGAGAGCACCTTCGTTATCGATATTTCGCACGTATGATTATTACTTATTTTTTAATAAAATTCTTTTCATTCATTACTGCTGTTTGCAAAGGTGTGGTGCAATAAGTTGCACTAGTCCAACGAAGAAAGAAATTCTCTCAATTTCTCATGAGATATTTAGTTTCAAACTCATTTATAAATTGTTCATTGCTGTCTTTTGCTTCCCATTTATTAATATCAACAATATAGTGTTTCAGGAAACGCTTTTATCGGTTAAATGCGTTCTCTCTTCGGTTGAGGGAATAATCGCCGAGTTTGATGGCGTTGATTTTGGTCTGATAAGTTTTTACAAATGGCTCCTATAGTTTAATTTTTTTTTACCATCTTAACTGCTTAAATCCTCTATGGTTAGTTCTTAATGTTAATCCAGTCATCAAGCATTGCTTCAAATTTCTATTAATAAGTAATAACTTTTTCTTCATTATATAAAGTTGCTTTAAGAACATAGATTTGTCAGAAATTCTGTTCTAAGGGACCAATATCAGAATGATTACCATGAAATTCTTTTAGATATTCGAGATAACTTTAAGTATATTTACATAGCAGAAGGTACTTTCATTATATGTAAAAACCTATTCAAAATTTAAAACCCCCTAAGGTAAATACTGACTCATTGCCCGACCATATAAATTATTAAAATGCAGAATCATTAAATAATTTTATTCTTGACTCTATAATAGTTTTTTATTTATTTTTTTTTCTATGTCTATTACAACAATGAGAAATTGCCTCAACTCTGGTTCTTTTTAAACAATAAATTCTTATCATCATTATTTAATAATTCAACTTAACTTGGGTTATCTTGTTGTACATAGCATTCCAAGATAATGTAGGAGCTTTAATATACCATGCAGGATCTAGTTCATTGCTTTTAAACAACAGCTCTAAAATTATCAAAGATATCTGATTTCAAATATAAATCTGAGTATTTACGTAGTTTTTATTTGAATGTTTCTTTAGTGCATTGATAGTTTTTATTCATATTGTTAATTCAATTTACTATAAAATTCGTTCATTGGTGGTCATAGAGTTTCGTTAAATTTTTCGGACTCCATTCAATCATACGGATAAACAAATTTGTCAATAATTAACTTTTTACCGGTATACTAATATCTCTTAACATATTAAAATATTTATTAAATATCTTGAAATATTTATACTATTTAATCATCCGAATTTGAGGTGGATGTATTTTAACATTTTTTTTTTTTTCCAATTCATTTATTATTTTTATTAGCTGTTCTTAATCTTCTATTTAGTAATATAATTTTTCTATATTCAATTTAATTTAAACAACTACGAATTTAAGATTCAGATAGCATAAAGTAAAGCTATCGTGACCTGGTCCTCTGTACCTTTTTGTAAAGTAGCGTGATCTCTTCTTACCTTCGTTCCTTATTTTCTACCTCCCTATTTTCCACCTTTATTCGGCATGTAGGCTTTTCATTCCAAGCCCTTGAAATTATTTATTTTTTAGTTGAAATCGAATGAAGAGTTTCTCGAAATGGTCATCGTATTAGAACAAAAAATAGAAAGTAGGAGGAGATAGTCGGGGTTCGGTCAAAGATTTATTGTTAAATAAAAACGAATTGGTGAATTAAGAGGGTTTTATTTNAAAAAAATAATTTTTATTTTAGTAATTTAAAAAAGTTATTTGTGATTTTTCTGTAAAGATTAAGAAAAATCAAGAATTTGTGTAACTAGTTTCAAAGTATCTTTTCTCTAAAAGTGGTACAGAAACCTACTTTATCTACTACATTTCTTATTAGTATTTATATTTAAAATTGGTATGTAAAAGACGTAAAAGGTAAATTTAGTATGACTAGCATATAACGAAATATGCTAATTATTAAATAATAATACTAATTCTCCCTATGCTCATTTAGGGGGACAATACTGAGAAATTTCCTTATGCAGCTTTGTAATCTATTAAAAAAAGTTTCAGTCCATCTTTAATTTTGAAAGTATAATCTTCTCTTGATCAGTAAAATAATTTTTTTTTTCAAATAATTAGACCATATATATGGTCTCCCAAAGAAATAAAATATGACCGGCATAGAAATCACATGAGGTTTTATTACATCCCCATGTATTACACCTTTAAAAGTGCTTCATATATTTACCTCACCTTCACCAAGTATCATTCTTTGTAAAGCTCCTCGGAGCACAGCGTCCGCAGTCATATTCTCACCATAACCCACACAACCTACGGGTAAAAGGGTCGCTATAGGTGGTGTACCTATTACACTCACACCACCATAGCACACGGACTGATATTTCATAGCAAATTGTATTACAACACGTTTACTAATAAAAAGAGGCAGTAGTAAGAAGAAAAAGAAAGAAAAAAAAAGTATCATTCTATTAAATTGGAATTATGAATAAATATTCTGAATATACTGTCATACCTAGTACGATTTTTGCATTCACTGTTTCTAACATCACAAATAGATCAGAAGCGAATTCTGGACACTGATGTTTGGTGACCAAATTTCCAGCTAGCGTGCCAACCTGAAACAATATTGCTAATTATTAAAGAATTATTCCTTATATTATTTTGTCTATTAAGAAAATATATAAATTAAATCAGGCCCAGGACGGTGAAGAAATAACACAAGCATTTTGCATAAATTTGTTTTTTGGACAATTGTATGTATGTATGTAGTACTCTTTATTACCTCCTACCTAAAACCTTTGATCTTTAATGTCGATTTGGCTTCCTTCACACTGGACTAGATTGATTGAAAATTACAGGGCAATTATAGCTGCTAAAGAAGAGCTTCCAATTAACATGGGACTTTCTGATGTTCTATTACCAAATTGTACCAGAATTTGGTTTAAAGAGAAGATGTCTTGGAATAACATGTAAGAATTAGAGAAAAAATGAAAGAGTTGTGAATCATCCTGGAGATAAAAATGAAATTGGATAGATTAAAACCTGGAAACATGCGAGGAAAAGTGTTGTTAACTTGATTGTAAATGTGGGGGGCCTAACTTAACACACGTGCACCTAATAAACAATTATTACAGTTTGGGGGCTTCACAACGCATTCTCTAGTTCGATGCATGGATTCTCCTAAACCTCTGGATGGATTTATTTTTTCAACCGATGCGTGGTCTGAATCATGGTCAGATCCTTCATGTATTTCAAATACAACTTTATGCCTTTTTTTTAATATTAAAACAAGACCTAGTTATAAAACTGTTTCTAGGGATCGGCCAAGTATTGTATGGATGTCTTGTACGATACACCTTGCTACCATAAGATTTTTTTCTTATGCAATTATCTCTACTCTTATCAGGTAGGCTTCTATGTTAGGGCAGAAATGTGTTTTCTCTTCCAAACTTTGCGTTAAAATGTCCTCATAACACTCCTCTGCAATAAATGTTATATATATATATATATATATAACTGAATAAGCTATAACATTCACCTATTATCTGGCTTCTTCACTGTTCTTAACTACCTAGACAATTAACTCTACTAGTCACTCTCTTTTCCATATTGTTACTATATACTGAAGTAGTTATAACATTCACCCATTATTTGACTCTTCCAGTGTACTTCCACTTATCAACAATAGTTCCACTATTGTCATAGTGCAGTGCTCATTTGTATATTGTTATTCAATATCAATTCCTTCAAATTGATTGTTAACAGATTCTGAAAAAGATTACCCAGTAGATGTCCAGCCCTTGTTTATCACTGTTGATCCAGATCGAGATAACGTTGAAGCAGTTTCTAAGTACATTAAAGAATTCTCTCCTCGACTGATTGGACTTACTGGGAGCAAAGAACAAGTTTCTCAGGCTTGTAAAAATTACAGAGTTTATTTTAGCCAAGGTCCTAAGGATGAAGATAATGATTACATAGTGAGTTATTTCTAGATAAATATATTTGTATAACTGAATTATCTATAATGCAAAATTATTATTTTTGCATTATATAATTTTTATCTTATCAAAATAATAAATTTTGCTAATTTGTATTTAAAAAGTTGCAAATGACATCCTTTAGCCTAAAATATGTGAATAAATACAATAGTGTTATTGCTAAATTATCATAAAATAAAAAAAAAGTATTATTGCTTATGCTGTACAACAGCAGTTGATGCAAGAAAGGCTCTACCCCTTGACTTTGTAAAAGAAGTNTTTTATATTATTATTTATTATTATTATTTATTTACTTTTGTACTAACTGTTTGTGTGTATATGATTAAATAAATAATAAAGAAACTAAATAAACTATGAATCATCATTACATATGATTTCACGATTCATCTCCTAAACCCCATTTCATTGATTTCCGTTTTTTCAACCTAACGTTAGCATAAATGAGTTAAAATAAATAAATAAATATATTTTTTATTCTTGGCCCAAAATTCTATACTATTAAAATAAAGAATTTGTTTGATCTAATTTCTAAAGACGAAAGCTTGTATAACCCTCTTTGTTGCATCAAATTACACATTAAACTAAGTGCACTGTATTACAATAAAAATAACGAGGATATAACGGTTTTATATTAGTCCTTATTATTCACTCTTTAACTGCAACCTATTTCAATTGTTAATAAATTCTTCCAAGGTGAATAGGGGGGTCCAGAGGTGAGAGGATACCTCATGGGATCCATTTGTGTCTCCCAATAATCGTGCTGCGGGTTCAAATATCGCCCTGGGCAAGCTTTTATCGATAAATGTCCTGAGCCATGGATGTTTGGAATGGAATCTACAACCAGTAGATAGCCCCTCCCTCAATGACCACAAACGGTTGAAAGGAAGGCTAACATTTATATGAATAAAAAAGTGCGTGATTGACACTAGTCGAGTACTTTAAATGTATACAAGCACTATATATACATAAGTATGCGTAAATATATTTATTTTTTCAAAATACACTACTTAAAAGGTGTATAACAGTTTAAATGACGAATACCAGCAATAGTCACTGCTAATTCGAGTGGTGGGCTTCAGTAAAGGTTGAGCTAGAATAAAAAGGGGTATAAAAGTATATTTTTCTTCCTATTTTTGTATTGTTTAAGTCGATGTAAGAAAATATATATCTAAATCAGCTGATAAATATGGTAACTCATCAAATATGTAATCAAAATAGATATAAGACGTATAAGCTTTTGTTCACAATTATATATATATANCTTATGTAATTTCGAGCTTTGGTGGGACAACTTATTCTTTAAATAAATTTTGCAATTACTTGATGCTATTCATTTTTCATTAAAATGGGATAAGAAAAAAGGAATTAAAGACTAAAATTTATGATCATAATGTCTTCATTGTTATTTGAGTTACTAATGACTTCAATTTAAAAAACATAATTGATATAAAATATAATTTTCTAACGTTTACCCCATTTTGTGGAAAAACTTCTCTTCGATTGGTGAGCGTTTCCCCCACTCTACTTTCTCAGCAAGTCTAAAACATACTTGTAGTGGTCATACAATTGAGAGCTCATTGCTCTCTCGGGTTCGTAAAATAATTTTTCTAATTTACACTCATTTATATCCATCATAAATAATATAGGAAATAAATAAATATTCATAGGCAATAAATTCTTAGATTCAGCAGCAAACCAAGGCAATGAGGGTTCATATCCCGCCCAGGGCAAGCTTTTATCGATATATAAAATAATCTGTACTGAGCCTTGGAAGTTTAGAATGGGGTGGAAACCTGTAGAGAGCCCCACCCTCCATGAGGGTGGTTGAAAGGAAGGCTAACACTAATAAAAGAACAATGGCACTTTCTTGATATCAATGATACTAAGTTTGTTTTCTGAAAAAAAACATTTGCTACAAAAAATGCCAACTAGATTTTTAAAAAAGTTAATACATAATAAGGTGGCTCAGACAAATTCAAGAACAACATGTAATGGGAAAAAATGTCGGTTATATTCAGTACCTAGAAGCAATGGAAAAAGTCAATGCATTCATACTGATATTAAAATTTTGAATTATGAATATGAGATTTAACTAAAATGACTAATTTTAAATTAAATATCAAATACAAGTTATTTAATTTATTTAAGAAATAGTTGACTACTAATTGGATACTGTTTTTAATTAAGAATCATTTATAATAAACAAAATATAAAAATAAAATACTCCCTTTTTATTCTTTTCTTAAGGGTTGCCATCGAGTTCGAACTTCCTCCCTTATTTCTCTGAAAATACTCCAAGACTCCTTGTAAGAGAACATAGGTACACCCTTTTTTCTTCTCGTTCGGCGTTATTTGAAAGTCTCAGTATGTGACAATGCCTAGAGTCGAGAAACATCTCGGCCCTTATATTGACCCCCAGCCTATGAGACAAAGAGAAAATTTTTCTTTTTTTTTTCTTTTTTTTTTTAAGTTCACATCTGTTTTCTTAAATACCTAAAACAATATATTCTTTAGATTATGTTCTAAAATTTAACAGTTTTTAGTTATTGTACTACATTCAACAATATTACTTTGATACGGTCTTGGGAACAGAAGAATTAAAGCTGATTTACAAAGAAAAAAGTTTTTTTTTCCACTAACATTTCATCCTAAATATTGTGTTTGTTGTGGTATTTAATCCCACAATAATTTTATACAATAAATGCAAGGGAATGTAATAAAAAAACTTTTACTCCCTCAGCCGGGACTCGAATTTATTGTATAAAATTAATGTGTGATTAAATACCACAACAAATATAATATTTAAAAAAAGAAATAAAAGCAAAAAAAACAACAAAAAAAAACGAGAGTCTTATCACATAGCAATAGTAAATTTTCAAACAATTGAGACCATAAGTCAAGGACTGCCTGTAGGTCCACTCCAATTACAAACATATATGACACTAGGTAGGCTTTTATTTGTTTGTAAAATCCTACCTAGGAAGTCGCAAGTGCCGCGAGAATTGCAGATAGGATTCTGTGGAGTTAACCTCGTGAGCTATCCAGAGTTAATGGAAATGGAGCGAATTTACCTCAATATCGGCAATTTTATTTTGTAATTCCGGTGTAGAATCCGAAGACAGAGCTTTGAAGGCGTCCAAAATTGGCCTGTAGCCAGTACAGCGGCAGGTATTCCCTCCAAAAGAGTTCTCCACTTCTTCCATTCTGACTTCTTTTTTCGCTTGAAGCAAGCTAAAAATACATTTTTTAATTAATTATAACTTATAATTCCCAGAAAAATAGTGTTATTAAAAACTAATAACTGATCTATTTTAACATGCCAGATTTTTTTAAATATATAAATTCAGCATTTAGCTTTTAAATACAAAACGAAAGACTTAGTTCTTTAAAAAAGTATTTATTGTATTCTTTATCAAATTACAAGATGTTAAGTAACAGAATGTAATAAATATAGATTTGTTAAAAAAAAAGTTCTTTAAGGGGCAAAATCAGATCAATAGTAATGGGGGATTACCTAAATTTCAAAGGCGAGTATAAGATATTGTTTCGGTGTAGCGAGCGTTATATTTAATTTAGAGATGTGTGAAACAAGAAATATTTTATGTGAGAGTTACATAGCGACATTATGAGCGGGGTTTATCTGTATCGTAAATTTTAATTTTAAGGTTTATAATACAGAACTTTATCTTTTCTAAATGAAATTTCTCATGCCATTTTTAAATGTGAAATGAAAAGCTTAGTTCTTTGTTGAGCAAAATCAGACGAATGAGAATGGAGGATTATTTGAAATATTGAACAAATTGAAAGAGTCTTTTCGCTGGAGCGGGCGTTATAGTTAGTTTAGTGAAGTGAAACTCAACAGATTTCTTCAATGATTAAATATATATTCTAAAAAGGTGGGGGATTAGATGACATGGAAACCTCAAATAAAAATATTCTTCAACTTTCCTTTATTCTTTTTGCGTTTTGTACCAATAGACAGAAGAAATAAATTTAAATTAATTCTTTCATAAGCTATATCTTTTGAATTAATCACTTTAAACTTATATTATTCAGAGGTTTCCACATATAGATGTTTTTTTACTTTTAGCTCCTCTCTTAATATTTTTTGGATTTTTAAGTAGAATGAACAATTATTCCAATCTTTTTAGTCACAATATTTGTCCTCCTTTATGATTTATTGATATAACCAATGAAATAATACATGAGGGATAAGGTGAGGAATTTTTACAGCAAGAGTTAGTGGCCAGCGAAGGACAGGACACCCAATCTTGTTGGTCATGGTGGTTTTGTTTTAGAGAAAGATTTAAGGAGGTCTCGGATCAAGCGTTTATTCGGTCTGCTTGAAGGCAGTCTCGAGATTTGGATTTCGGAACGTCTGGAAAGATCTTTCTTTGTCTTAGCTAGCGACCGCTCAACTTTGGACTTCATAGAGCTAAGAAGTTCCACTAAAGAAGATATTGATTTATTTTTAAATGAGATCCTGTTTAGTGATAATAAAGTGAAATAACAAGAAAATGTATACGTCCTTTAAAAATTGTAGACAATTAAATAAATTAAGACTGGAATACATAAAGGATATTTGGAATTTTTCCGTTTTTCCTGGCTAGGAGCAAATGATTTTCAAGAATGATGTTTTTAAATTATTTATTTATTTTCAATCTTCACCACTGTCACATTGTGTTTTGAGATTATGTAGGTTACTGTTTTACCGTTGTTTTTTTTTTTTTTTTTTGCCAAGATTCTTAAAAACCCACAAACTATGAGGACATTCAAAACATTCTCTTTAAGAACTGTAAAAAGTGAGAAGATGTATGTTAACAGCCACATCTAGGCTGACCAGAGTAATGTCACACTGTCAGGATATAGCGCGACATATCTAACGTTCCACCAATGCTGTGCGAGTCAGTCTCACATGTCAATAGACAGGGATTGCTCCTATAGACAAGTTTACGTGGATAATGTTAAAAGCATCTAGGGATACCGAAATCGAGCTGCATGCATACCAACCGATGCGAACTAGGCTCGAATGCTCAATTAGTTGAATAGTTTTTCTGTTCAGGTATCCTGTCAGCCCGCGAGTTCCGACAAATACAAACTGTACGTGGAGGTAATGCACTCGAAATGGGAGAAGTAAAAGACTTGGTTAGCGAAAAGCAAAGTAGGAGAAGAATAAAGATAAGCGTTCAAATCACACGGATCACAATATTCAGAAAAATTGAAAGTTCTTGGTCAACACTGAAATAGGCATTGATATAGCAATAATAGATAAGAAGCACCAAACTATTCTACATCACCTTATTTTCTTACATATTTAATAATATATTTCAATGCATATGTATATTTTACTAAACATTTTCTGAAAAAATTTTAAAACTCGTTGACAAGATGATAATTTGATAACCTTCTATATGATGTACTAAAGATGCAGACAAGACATAAGCTATCAGAACAACTATAAATTTTGACACTTTCTTCAAGGGAGAAAAAGTGCCGAAATGTTTGACCACCTTGAAGAAATAGAAAGCTATTTTTAAATTTTACACGTAATTAAAAAAATAATTTTATCAAGGTCATATAAAATTAAGTATTACAAAGGGAGAAGTGCAAACGAGAGTTAAAATTTCACTGAAATCAGTTGAGTTGTTATTGAATTTATAGTCAGTAAACTAATAGTATTTTATAATATTATTACAATAGGCTAGTTGGAAAAGAAATAGTCAATCCATGGTTATTTACAATTTCTTATACTCCCTCATTACGTTTGGAATTAAGAAACACTTTCTTTAAAAATAACTATTCGAATACCTGGAGTTATTAAAAAATTTCATATTTTATGAATATATAATAATTTTAATTTTTTTTAAATCACATGAGCCCGGAAGAAGTTATGAATGAAAAAATATTTCAATAAAATTTTCATTGCTTGATATTGTCACGATCTTGGCAGTGATAAAGAATGTCTTAGGTGTGGATTTGTAGAACTACAGATATCATCAGAAGATGTCAATTTCTTGATAAGACCATAAGTTCCCGAGCTATTGTTTAAATTAGTCTACTAAATTTCGTTATTTTCAGTGTTTGGGAATTTTCAAAATCGAGATATGGGATGACTTATCTTCATACTAAATATCAAGTTTCCAGCATTCTTGAAAGTAATTAAGAATTTAAGTATTTAGCCTTTTTTTACTTTGTTAATTCAGTTTGTTTTGAAACATCCGAGAAAGTTAGACGACTTCCGTGAAGAATATGCACGCCCAAAAACCTAAAATAATTTCTTATCAAAGTAAAATTTATTCTATTAATTAAAATTCCCATTAGGTTCGCAAATAAACTAGAAAAGGGAGGAAAAGATAAATCAATATAAGGCACCAGTCATTACCTGTGCATGTTCATAACCATTCCAGGCGAGCAAAATCCGCATTGCGTACCACTGCAACGTGCCAAAGCAGCCTGGACTTTACTGTATCCCCTCGCCCGGTCTCCGAGCCCTTCCACTGTCGTGATAGATCCTCCATGGCAAGCAAGGATTGGTGTCAGGCACTAATAAACATATTATTGGACTAGGCTTATTTTTTTGTCGACCACCACTATATTGACCATAAAGATTTTATAACCTTCTTTATAAGGTTATAAAGTATTATTTATTGCGAACCATATTATGAACTTGTTAATGTTAAATACTTATTCATAAGCATGCGCAAATGGACGCCCATATTCTCATATATCACACTCACATACACACACAATATATATATATTTTTTTTCTTTCTATTTCGTCTTTTAGGACTTTCGTTGGTGAAAGTCAATCATATTAAATATGACGTTAAAAGATTGAATATTTCTTTACATTCTTGTACACTACGTTTCTTATCACTATTTAAGGCGCCTTCCAAACTGGCTCCCTGTATGCCCTCTGCCTCTTTCGCCAGAACTCGCAAAGCTACTGCACCTTTATATCCGGCCAACCTGCTCCAGTCTTCTTCTTCGGCTTCAACGCCTAGGACTGCGCGATGCTTCAACTAAATCAGACGCTCCTTATCAGAAATAAATTTCTTCTGGTCACTTCCTCTTCCCCATCCTACATTGCCTACTTTCTCAACATTATTCTAAATGATTTTCGATCCCTTATTTCATCTTTAAATAACTCCTTAAAACACTTCTTTAATAAAAAAAGTGATATCTTTAACTGTTCTTTTCTCCGCTCTTCTCCGGAATGCTAACAGTGCTCATGCAATGTTAACGAAGTAACTAATTCACTCCATGTGGTAGATATTGACTTAGTTTGACCCACTTTCTAATCCTGAACTAAATAGCTAGACCGCGATACTTGTTACAAGCAAATGGATAAGCATGGGGCTCTATGAAATTGTGGATACTTACTGAATTTATAGCCATGCTGACAGGAAGCCCAGAGACCGGGTGTGGTCTGGTGAGAGTGACAATGCATGCTCCACAACTTCCTTCCTTGCACATGTACTTGGTGCCTGTCAGACCTGCTTTGCTCCGGAGGAATACCACTAGGGGAGTGTCCGCAGCTACCTCCGCCCCCACTGAAAAATACAAGTTCGGTATTAGTAGAATTCTCTTACGGAAATCTAGCTGTTTTCCTTGTCGGTATGACGCGACCTGAAAAATATGGTATTTACAAAATTATATGTGTGTTTGTGCCTTTAAATGTTCCAATTTCTGCAATTATTTCAGTATTTAAGTTGATTTTTGCAGACATTGGATGAGATCGTTAATGACTGAATTTGGCCGAGGGAGGAGGGGTTTAGAGGATGACCAAGGAGAATATCTTCATTTGTGTTAGCGAAATGCAAAACATTATAGAACATTATATATAGAAAGTTTAGTTAAATTTTGGCGAGAATTGTATATTAAGAAAAATATTTCAGAATGTAATTCTGAATGTTGGGTGGACCATCTTGTTTTAAAATTTAGAAACCATATTGGTTAGGATTTTTGCTTCAAACTTTTTAACGAATTGATTTTTTGATGAAATGAGTTGAGGGTGATGGTGCAGGGGGTTAAGAGGAGACCAATATCCAGGATTTGACTTACGAAAAACGTTATAGAAAATCATTGCCATAAAAATTTTTTTCTAACATTCGTGTTCCGTAAAATATTAAAAAAAAAAAAACTCTGAAGAAGATATTTACTGATGTATCTATGATAGCTCAATGCCCTTATTTTACCTTCCCTTAGAGTAATGTCTAATGGCATTCTTTTTCATGGTAATTGTATTTTTCGGCTTATAATATAAGTGATTCCTCACTTACTTTTACCTATATTAATCTTTCGTAAAATATGAGAAATCTGCTGAGCTTACACAGCTCCTGCTTGATCGACTTTTTAAAACAAGATCTGTTTTTAAAAATTACGAATTGGGTATGCAGGAACTATTCGGCGATTCAGCTCATTAGGGGCAGGGAAAAAGTTTGAGGATAGCACAGAGATTTCCTCGTGAATTATTTGGAGTATGGAAAACACCCAAAAGAGGGGGACGTAAGTAGTTCGGATAATGAAATAATTATAGGTAACTATGGGACGCGTGAACTTCTCTGTGCAGGTAAGGCCTGAAACATGGTACCTTTAATCAGTAGATCTTTCAAACAGACCTAAAACAAATGGTTCTTGGAGGGAGGGGTATTTATAGGTTACCATCTCATTCTAAACATCCAGGGCTCACAGGACAAGCTGTTATTTATTGACAAAACCTTGCCCTGGGCGGGATTTGAACCCGCACTGCCAGGATTTCGAGACCCGAACGGATCCCCTACGCTACCCTGGCGCCCCTACACTAAATTCTAAGAAAGTGATTTTTCCCTTAACTTTAAAATAAGTCAGATAATCCAATAAAAAAAAATCATGGTTTCTTTTTGAAAAATGAACTAAAATAAAATAAATCAAACTATGATGATAATTGTGGTAGAGTAATCCCACATTTCATTATTAATTTGAATCAGTACGATGTTTTTTTGAATTCGAAAAATTTAATGTGAAAAACTTTTTTTCTGGTTCCTGGTACGATTCAAATTATTAAAGAAAATAAATCAAATTATCTGTATAACATAGATCATGTTAATTCGTTAAGATTTGTAATCTTTCAGGAAAAATAAATAGGTTCTATATGTCATGCCTATCAGATTGTGTAAGAATCAGAAGAAGAAATAAATATATATGGAAATCCATACTAATCAATATTTTACCCCATAAAATATGTGCTTATCGTGGATCCCATGTAGATACTGTACTGATAAGTCTGAACGGACTTTCTACTTCTTCTCTATGGTGTCAAATTTTAAAAAATCACATTTTATATTTATTATATCCTAAACTATTTTGTTCATAGATCTACTAGTGACGAAGCTGTTGCTCTTATTTAAATTGATTTTCATTAGGTTTTAACTAAAAACGGATTGTTCACGCAGGCTTCCACGGTCCTCAGACATATTTACCAATACTTCTTCCGGGTTCAACCGTGTCTTGGAGTTTTTAGGTGCCAAGCTTTCGCACAACGTGTAATGGCTTCTTCAGGGCTATTTTTCTCTATTCAGCCCTAAATAAGCCATCACACGATGTGCGAAAGCTTGGCACCTAAAAGCTCCAAGACACTGTCGAATCCGGAAGAGGTATTGGTAAATAAAAACGGATTGTTTCAACAGCTTTTAAAGAGAAATCTCAATACTCAATTTTTTAAAGGAGATGGCCAGTTCACTCTATATTTCATAATATGTATTTATTTAGCTTTAGAAAATAGTAAGAAAAATATATTTTACCGATTAAGTATTAAGGGGTTTGCTACGTATTTATGTATCAGGAATAATAAAAAAAATTAAATATTTACCATTGAAAATGGTTTTGTTTTTAAAATATTCTGTTTGATGATCGATTACGCGTCTAAACCAATTTTTATAGCAATTTTTCTTTTCCAATTGAGGTATCTCCAAAACATGCATTTTGAATGCATCAAACGCTTCTTCTGACATCGAAAGTTGTGGACCACGTAATTTGCATTATGATGATGACTTTGATGAAGACTTTGTATTATCAGTTCGCGGACAGCATCGATGTCTTCACCAATAAAAACTTCTTTAAATTCGTACCTGAGCAAACAACGGCCACAATTGAATTCATTATACCAGTGATATACAGCGGTTTTTGGATGGTGCTTCATGGCCAAAAACCCAAGTGAGTTGGTCAATGCTCTGTTGTTGAGATACTCCACGTCGAAAGTCTTCCCACGTAAATGTTCACGAGTTGAAGATATTCAAGTCACTGAAAAACAACACCAATTCTGCCCGTATGTCAAAACCTTCTGAGTACGAATACAAAAGCGACAAATCATAAGATGGATATGTCAGATGGCGGCAAGCAACACCACTGTTGCCAGTTTCGGATACATTTATAGAAACCCCTATGATTTTTTATAACCCTTAGATTTTATTTATTAACTAAATGCCGAATTAATTTACACAGACGCGAGAGCGTGCGCGTTGGATTTAGTTGGTATAAGTGAAAGAAAAAAAAATGAACCTGTCATGAGAACGACCTCAATAGTTTACTGGGGTAATAGCTGATTACTGGAGAATTGTTTTCTAAGAATAACATTTCTTGGATCACGTATTTCTAAATTGTTGAGGAACATTAGTATTTTGAAAAGGCTTTTAAATTACTCCAAACACTTCTTGTTTTAAAACAATTTGCTTGTCAAAAATGAAAGAGTAAATTGGCTACGGCTATTACGCGTTCACAGCAATCGGACTGCCATCTCTTCAGCAGATAAGTGGAAGAACTACATAGTAAAATAAATGACATGTAAAATAATATGCATGCAATAGAGAAGTTCATGCAAGGCCACCTACGCATGTAGGATACCTTGCATACAGAGTAAAATAGATTTGAACATTTATTTTACCTAAAATAAAAAAGCTTTTTTTTAATAGTAAGTTAAAACGTAAATGTGAACGTACGTTTTAACTTACCATTAAAAAAAAGCTTTTTTATTTTAGGCAAAATAAATGTTCAAATCTATTTTACTCTGTCAAGAAATGCTTAATTTTCACATCTAATGCCAATAATCTAAAATATCAATTGACTATTAATTCCATGTCACATCTTTTTGTGAATCCACGTTTCTCTTCCTTCATTGATATATAGCTTAGAAAACCAACCCCTGAATATTCGTCAGCTCTTTTCCTGAATAGAAACAAAAGTAAGCAAAGTTATGACGACTTGCTGAACCACGTTTCTTGTATCATTTTATGTTTAGTAAGTTTAAAGAATTTAGAATTTCCGGCAAGTTAATAATAATAATAGTAATACTTAATAATAATTACCACCCGAATCTACAGTTTAATTCGAAATTTCGTGAAAACGTGGTTCATTTTGTATTCAATGTTTAATATTTACAAATAAAAATCAAAAGTTTCTATTATGTAATATAAATATAGAGGAGGGTATAAGAAAATGACCGTTTACATAATTAATAAATCGAATACTTTATTAATATACGTATCTTTGATATTGATTACAATTAATACTCAAAGTATAGTCCATTTTATCCACCGTCATTAGCCAAATGGTCGATCCCACGCTGATACCTTTCCTTGAGATGGCTTTCAAATAACTCTTGGACCGCAATTTCAACTTCCGCAAAACAAGTACTCACCCGATGGTGTGAGGTCTAGATTACTATATACTGCACACACACTGAAGTGTCAGGGTGAGCATTATCTAGTTGGAATAAATCTCATTTTCTTTTGATCAAAGCAGGACAACGCTATGACAACTACAATTCATAATTGATAGAGCATCCAACAGAAACTTATTCGTGATGAAGTACACCTTCAAAATTCCAAATAAAGCAACGTATGGGTTTCTTTTTTCAAATTATCCCCCCTTACAGCAACTGGAAAAACAGTTCTTCCGCGATCTAACCATTGCTAAGGATATTTGGATTTCACCAATAAACCTTCTACTTTTCTGTTCTTCAATGAATTTTCACAAATTTAAGCACAATGTTCCTGAGGGACCAGTGGACAGCTCTTTTTTTTTTTTTTATCCTCCTCATGGAGATTAGATGGCGAATAATTCAGAGGTCCCTGAATATTGGATCGTCAGTGAGAGCTAGAAGTGGTCATATCCGCTCTTTTCAGAAACCTGATCAGAACCATTCATTCCCTAAATTGAACTGATTCTTACGAATCACCGCTCACGAATAGTGAGAACATTAGTATTTTAGTGAGACTCAATTCAATCTACTCATACCACTACCCGAATTAGCCATTTTATTGCACCTTATTAATCTCGAGTCCAAATATATCTTTCTGAATTGTTTTTAGTTAAATTTTGATTTTAGTGCTGAGATTCAATATACTGCACTTAAAAATAATAATTTTTAGTACTATTATTATTTTATCATTTGTAAAAGAATGAATGAAATGAATGGATGAAAGAAAAAGGATCAATAATTAAAAAAGATTTGTCAATTAATTTGTTTAACAGAATTTTTTTTAATTAGGCCAAAAATTTGGAAATGAAATTCACTAAATGTTTAAGTTTATGTTGTTAGTTTGTTTGAAATTCTATTGGGAAATTTATATTGAATTAACGCATGAAACAGGAAATATAAAATAAACATTGCTCTTTTATTCAAATGGAGAGTTTTTTTGTTTTTTTTACCGTAGATATATTAGATGTTTTTGTAAATAGATTAGATCCAAAAAGATACAAATTTAAAAAAAATGTGTTTGGATCTTCCTTGACCGAACCCCAATAAAAAACATCTAATATGGTTCATTTATTTTACTGTGTTGTACCCGTCAATTATTAATTATGTGTAGAAAATTTTATGGATGCAAATAATGTTAAACAGCATAAAAGTCTTTCGTTTCAAGTACCATTCAATTTAATATTGTGAACATTATGATTAAAAATAAAAAAACCTAAATTAATTTGATTTATATCACCTAAAAATTATATATATACTGCACACACGCAGGGTGACCAAGATAAGGCGGCCATATTTCTCGAAATATCTCGAAATTGAAGCGTTTACAAAAAATGTTATATATCAAAGTTTTTGAGTTTGTCAAGATCTATCAAAATGTGTCAGTTGATAAGAAAAATTGCTCTGAAAGATCAGATATAAAGCCTCAAATTTTAGGGTCTATTCTTGACCTTTCACTTAAATGACAATTTGGAAAGCTATGAAATTTATTTTTTAAAACCTCACTTAGTTCTCTGGCTCTCGAGACCTAATTATTGTAACTACATCCCCTTAATTTTCCTATTTCCTCCATATTATTTGAATGGACTTCATATTAAAATATGTATTGTAAGTTAAGATAACTATATTTTAAATCCCAAGATGATAGAGAGCCCAAAACACCACCACTTTGTAAATGTTTTGTAACGCGAAAAAAAAAAATTGTTTATTCATAAATAATTCTTTTGGGTTTTGTAAAGTTTCTTCTTGTTAAGCTTTCGTATATGGTTTCTTCAGGGTTGAAAGATTTCATGGGGTAGAATTTCATTGGATGGGTAGAGGCGATCTTTTGTCTCACCTCTCTGATCTTGGAGTTGGGTACCCACTTCTACTGTAAATGTCAGAGTTGACCAGGAGGCTTAGCTTTGCCCGAGGATCACTTAGGGCGCTACTCAGAATGTTGTTCGAACACTGCCAGCGTTTGGGTTGCTGTATTGCGAATAATGTTGGGTTATTGACCGTCATTTATAAGTAAATAAAAAGGTAAATAATCTAAAGTGTTATTATCACTACCAATGAATATAGAACTATCATACCTTCTATTATCCGTCTTTGTTGGTTTCTGCAAACCATCTTCTGTTGGCGAGCGCTTTCGGACATTGTCCATCCTCGTGGCCGAATACATGTGTTCACTGTCACTGTCTGTATTCAACTTGATTGAATACAGACAGTGACAGTGAACACATGTATTCGGCCACGAGGATGGACAATGTCCGAAAGCGCTCGCCAACAGAAGATGGTTTGCAGAAACCAATGAAGACGGATAATGGAAGGTATGATAAATAAAAAGGCTTTGGAAATCAGTTTTACCAGAGACTTTTAGATTTATTTTTTTTCTATTTTTATAAAACTATGGGTCTGTTTGTTGTTTTAAATGATCTTGAAATTTAATTTTTTGATGATGATACCTTAGTCTAATTGATTATATTTTGTGGAGTTATTTGAAAAACTAGGTGTACTCTAAAGCACCCATTTTATCTGGCCACAACTCAAAGGGGACCGGGTTTTGTTCGAAGTCATCCCAGAGGACTTGTAAGTAATAAAGGATTGTTTGAACTTTTAGAAGTAAACAAACGACATTAGAAACCTGTTTTTACCATTTTTATTTATTTATTTGCCATATTGGTAAAATTGCATTAAAATGGAGCTGTTTGAAAAGCTTGATATACATTTAATCACCTTATATAATAATATTATATAATACGTGGTTCAAAGATATTGAACTTTGGCGTTAATGATCTATTTGTTGACCCGCCGTTATAATAAAATTAAAAAATATATTGAACTCTTATGCATTAAAACATTTTTTCTACAAAACTATTCAAATAAAAATAATTAAAGGAACATTTAAGTAACTCATTTATTCAAATGTTCATAAAGAACTCTGAAAAATTGCAAATGTCGTTGTTTGAGTGCCGATTGTCAGAGAACTATATGTGGTATCGACTTAAAAAATTTTCATATTTTTAAAATCTTTTAAAAAACGAATTACAATTCCTTGATTTGTTACATTTTGTTCTTTTACAGCTTGTAACATTAAATTACTTATTTACTTTTGACTATTTATAAATAAGGTTGTAATCTTTATAATTACATTGATATTGTTTCTTCAAATGTAATTTCAAATTTCAAATGTGAAACTTCAAAACTATATAAGAAAATTGAATACAGATGTTAAATAAACAAAATTACTAAACAAAGGATGGTATGAAGAGATTGTTGTATTGGATGTGTAAATGAAATTAATGACGTTACATGGACATGTGGTTCACATGTTGGTAATTTTTAGGCTGTGGATAATTCTGCGTTTAACGGAGATGATCCTTTCGTCATGATGTCTAGTTGAGTCGGCTGTTCGCGACTCCTAGAGGAAGTCAATTTTGAGAAGGTAGAATTCCATTTCAAATTCCTCGTGAATACGGCCACACTCTACACGCAGTATTTTAGACTTGTTTGTGCCGATGATGTAAGAGGCCTGACGAAATGAGGACCGGTGATTATTTCACGGCACCTTTCGGCCAACTATAGCTGTGTAGAAGAAGGAAGTTCCTTCAGCTATCTATATCTTTTTAGTGAACCATGGAAAAATAGCCTCTCAGCTTAAACTCCTTCTGTTTAGCACTAATCAAATATAAGTTAGTATTCTTCAATTATTGCTTTAAGTGAATATATCGTTTTCCCCGCCATCTTAAATTGTGATTATAATGCGAAATTTATCTTAAACGCGGAGAGCATAATGAGCATTAAAGATAAGACCACTAAGTTTCTGACAAGGAAGGAATAGTGCGGGACTTGCTAAAACGTTATGGTTTCATTCTGAATCATTTTTTTTTTTAATAGGTATGCTTGAGTAGAAATGTTATGGAATATAATCGCCAGAGAAGTACTTATTACATCTTTTATGATCAATAAACATTTTTTTCTTCCTAATACGATAACTAATAAAAATTAAATCTTTCAAAGGTTCGAAATAAAATGCCTAAATAAGAATTTGGAATTGTACAAATTCTACATTTATAAGATAAGATACTTGAAAATATAGTCCTAAATACATATTTTTTAAACGTATTTTTTTATACTGACCATGGTGGTCATTTACACCAAAAAATGTATTTTGTTAAAAGATTAAAATTAAAAACAAATGCATGTATATATATATTATATA
>KZ807645.1:119374-131590 GCA_000696205.2 Oncopeltus fasciatus | reverse complement strand
TTTTTTTTTTTTTTTTAATTTTTTCCAAAAAAAATTGTTATAAAGTTTTATATAACTAAGATGTAGTAGAGCGACTGACAAATATGACAGAAAATTTTGTACAGTATATCAAGATTATGTATGTGCCTTTTGAGTGTGTATTACTTCGATTGGTTAATTATTTGGACACAAAAAGAAGTCGTAGGCGTTAAGGTTTGACGAGAAGATCGGTTTGTGTTTCTCAAAACTAGTTCTGCAGTCACGCCTTGGGAAAGCATTCATGAGAAAAAATAGTGCTTTTCTGTGCTGAGAGTGCTTAGAATAGGGTTGCTAGATCTTAATAAGACCTTATGAGTCATCCCTTTATGACCCCAAGAGGTTGATTAGGAGCAAGAAAAATGTATCACAAATTATATGGTTGAGAAAATTAAGCTATTCAGGACTTTTATTTAATCAGAGTAGTAATTTCTCAAACAGTTCATTAAAACATTATTTTTTTGTTTTAAACTGTCAACCTGTTCTCCAAAAAAGTTTTTATTATATAAATTTCGCCTATATAAACTGAAACAGGAAAAAACCCAATGAATATAATATCATAATGTCTTTATTTAAGACTTAGGACGAAATATATTGAAATTAAATTATTTTTGTGAGTTGCCGAGTTTTATCTGTCGGTTTGTCATTCATGGCTGTATCACATCAAATAATTCAGGAATGTATTATATTTTTTCACATATTGCATACTGCACATCTTTTTTTTCACATTTATGTCAGTTGGTGTCACATGAATGACACCAAATCTGGCAATCAGGCTGTCATTTGCGCAAAAAGAGCTCTTATGACTTTCGAAAAATCTAGCACAAGTGTTTAACACCAAAGTACTCTGTAAAATTACACCTTAAGAGAAATACTAAAAGAAATTAATTAATATAACTTGCATGGCTATCTGTATACAGAAAGTCTGTACTCGCAGTATAGAATTTTTTTTTTTACACTGCAATTCAAAAAGCATTTATTTTTAGTATCAAAACACTAATAATAAGAGATTTCTTTATAAGCCTGTCAGGATACTTAATTATCGCTAGTAGAATGTCACATTTATAAATTGTGCTACAATGAGACGCAAGTAGAGTGTCACTACTTTGTAAAATTCACTACTGCACAAAATAATAAATACTACAACTATTAAGATGGGGAAGAAAAAATATAAGAATTTATATTTTTTTTTAAACATTTCATTTGAAAAATCCACTTTCATGACTGATTTCTTGAAAGTAAAGTTTTCTTCATTTTATGAATATTTTCTGAAGTATTTTTAACAATAATAAAAATAACGCATGGAATATACTAGGTGTAAAATGTCCCTAACAGGGCCATAAGTCGGGGAATGAGGAAATTATCAATATCAATACTTTTTTTCTTTATAACCACTTAGGCCCATGAAAATAGGGCTATCCATAAATTCCCATCCTATTCTAAAACCTCATTGCTCTCAGCAGGTTTTCATTTCTCGATAATAGCCTGTCCTGGACGGGACAGGTTGTCCCAGGAACTTTTAGTCCCCTTAATGCAAACTCTTTAAACCTACAAAGATGCAAGAACCTCGGGGAGAAAATGAAATCCAATTCCATTCAATAATTTTGAATACACCAATGAAGTGTTTCTTTACTTGCATTAACTATGTATTTACATTTTCAAATGTATGATTTTAAATTAACTTTAGGCTTAAATATCATATTACCTTTCAAGTCAAGGTGAAATGCAACTCTATTTGATACCATTGCCATGGAGGACCCTAAAACTCCAGCATCATTAAAGGAATAAGATATTAAGGGCTCGCTGAGCGAATAGATGCAGGAACCAAAACATCCAGTATTTGAACCAGCCAAGTCTCCAGGATTAACACCTATAGAAACATATCAAAATTGGTTACTATTAAAAATATGATACTTCAATTCTTTTGAAAATAATAGTTCTTTCTTATACCTAAGGGATGAACTTAACTGGGTTGTGTAGTATTATTATGCGATTACAAACTTACAGCTTAATTGTAAGTACGACTTACAGAGAGAATAATTATCTATTACTTTTTAAAGTCGTGCATTGACATTTACTTGACCTTTAAGATTTTTTCAGCGAGAATTAAGTAAAATCAGTCTACATATCACTCTTGAATATATTATTCAATGAAAAAGGAGAAAAGGCGATTATTCTTATTCTTTTCGTAACGTCAATGTGATGCAACATGGCCTTATAACTATTTTTATTTCTTTTCTTAATTTTGCCGCGAGTGAGTTGTCCGAGATTTTTTTTTCTTTTTTATTTTAGGTGGAATCCCACATCTCCAACATAATTGCAAAGCAAATTTCCCTGTTCCATATAAAACATTTTCTATGTTATCTTAAGAAAAGTGACGTCCCCAAACGGGTTGAATATGGAATTCTTCAGCTAGTTTTATTTTAGTACAGTTTTCATTTTGAAGGAAACAATTTTATTCTAACACTGTTGAGAATAAAAATTTTTGTAACGCTAAAATCATTGATCGATTCTAAAAGAAGAAGCGTTTTATGAGAAATTTAAATCTAATATTTCTTTCAAATTCGGTAAAGATTTAACATTTATCGGTTTTAATTCACAATGGAGATAAAGAATGTATATCACTTTTTTCTTTTAAAAAAATTTTTTATTCCAATAAGGCATACATTCTATTTTTCATAGTTTTTTTTATAGTGTTTTAAACAATTTATTAAGATTTTCTGAAGAATTTGTGGCACTTTTTTCTATCAAAACATTTTTAGATATAAATATAAAAATAGCTGAAAATAGATGTTTTACATCAACAGCAGATAATTTTGGAAGTCAGATGAATTAACACTAAATACTGAACCCCTGATTTTTGAGCTGGAGTAAAACTCTACGGCAAGTTTGATATTGTTAAGGCAAATAGAAGATGTCTTCCTGACCAGTTCTAGCCATGCCACTGTCAGGCCAGAGCTATTTCGGAATATGGCATAGCCAAAACCGGTCGTTATTAAATAATTTATACACGAAGATTATATACTTTATTTAGATGTCCACGTAGGTTTCCACGGTCATCAGACATATTTTTCAATACTTCTTCCGGGTTCAACCGTGTCCTTCTGTGAGTTTTCAGGTGCCAAGCTTTCGCACATCGTATGATTGCTTCCTCAGGACTGACTGGAGAAATACATTGGGAAGCAGCAGCCAATAGGAAAGCAGGAGACTCCCCGGGAAAAATGAACAGCCAATGGGAAGGCAGGCTGAGTTCGAGGTCCGAACGAAGAGGGGTATATAAGTCCCCTGCACCTAGCGACGCTCTCTGTCATACATCCTATAAACGCCGGTTATGCTTCACTGGTTACTTCATTTGTCATTCTCCTCAGAGCACAGCGTCCGTAGTCAAACTTTCATCAGAACCGTGCGGGGTAAAATGGTCACTATAGGTGGTGCACTAATTACACTCACACCACCATAGCACACGGTCTGCTATTTCATTGCAAATTTATATATCACTTTTTTTACTAATAAATGAGGCAATAGTAAAAAAAAAAAAAAAAAAAAAAAAAAAAAAAAAAAAAAAAAAAAAAAAAAAAAAAAAAAAAAAAAAANAAATCACTTCAAAATTTAAGTTTTTACACTTGTAATCCAAAAATAAATTTTGTAAAAAAGCTACAAATCACTTCACAGAAATTTATTTCCCTATATATTTATATTTGTATTTATATTAATATTCATACTAGTTTTCCATATAATAATAGGAGAAAATAAAATAAAACCATTGTTACAATTTGAATTTGAAAATGATGTTCTTGAAGTGCAATAATGCCGATGCAAAGAAATGTTAGAAAATAAATATTTAAATACTTGTAGGAAAAATTCCAAGATCTTAACATGCAGCTGACTTAAAGTCATAGGAATTTTGGAATTTCAACCCTTGGTTTAATGCACATAACACTTGGTACTTCACAAGAGAGGAGAAGGCATTATTTTCAAAAACTAGGATTCAAGTACCATATATTCAAATGTAGGCAATAGTTACTACCTTTTCTAGGCATTTCCAAGTTCTTTCTTTTTCCCTTCCAGTCATAACGAAGAGTCGGGGTAGGCCATCTGCAGGAAGAACTCCAGGCTCGGTGGGCAATTCCACAGGGCCTTTAAGGTGTCGTTCCACAATAAGATGCCTTAAAGAACCAAGAACGCAGATTGAATTTATTCCTATGAGGTCCCCTTCCAAAGGGGTAGTCTCCGTCACGACCTGAAAATCAGCCAGCCACTAAAATTAGATGCATTATATGTATTCAATTTATTATTTACAATTATCTATTCAACTTCAAGTATCCGCCGCTTAAGAGAATATGCATTGCATTAGTTTACCAATTTATCACCCTTACTACTCACTAACACTTTTAGAATTGAAAGAAGGACTTTTTACCATTTTACATGCTCCTCATAAAGAAATTTTTCATAAACAAATTTTTTGTCTTTTTAAGATGCACAAAGACACATATAAATATATATCTAATGGAAATAGAAAGATAATTTTTCATGTAACAGTCTCTGTATAGCGTAATATTTTCATACTAGAGAATAGGCTTCTGCTACTGGGGGACAAATTCGTCTTCAACTTCACTAGCACATATTCATATGAAGTCAGATCCAACAATGTCAGACTTATATGTTTTTTAGTCTCACTAACCTAACTTTAACCTCAGATTGCATGCGGCAATTAACCCAGTTATGAGTGCACCGGAATCACCATCTATGAGCTATTCCGGATTCTCTGCATACGGGTTTTTGTGTAGTAGGTTTCAACATTACACCCCTTGAAGCGGCTAAGTTGAGTTATGGTCCTAACATGAGGAGGTATAACCTGGCCATCTCCGTAAGAGAGGCCGAGAATTCGAGGGCCTATGTGAGGTACTTCCAACTCATAGCGATTTAAATAGCTTCACGCAAGACTGGTGAAAGGAAATACGTACATTACTTATGCTAAGCACAAGGAAGGTGTAGCCATAGAGCTATGAAATATTAAAATTCTCAGATGGAGTCAGTATAATCTTTTTATGTGTTAACAGGAATGAGGTGGTATTTTTAGTAGGTTAACAGGGGTGAAAGGGCAAGATGAGGTTTAGCTACTGTGTTGATAGATGAATTGTTTGATTTAAAGCGTGGGAATCTCTACCATAAAGTGTAATAACAATAGCTAACAAAGTTATTCAGCTTTCTATCAGCAATGCACAACTGCTTAAAGTAAACGCTTCTAACTATGATACTGTCGCTGTGAATAAAAACCAGGATTTTGAATATATCCAGTGGACAGCAGACGATACAAGACATTATCTAAGTTTTATCATCAAAATTCCAAAAAAATAAACTTGGACAATATTTTGTCAAAGCTGACCACTTCTTTACTGGGATACATTTATGTATAAACGAAATAAATATAAGGAAATAGCGGAAGAATGAAAGATAAGTTATAATGAAGACTTGATAAGAATTTAAATGTAGAAAAACTAAATGCAATTATTCTATATCAAAAAGAGGCTGAGGATTAAGAAACCAAAGCCAATAAAGAATATTACCGTTCTGTCACCATTAATTACTGAATATACTTGAGGTGTGGGAGGATTATACCAAGAAAACTTCAGATTGCATGGTCCAGAGAAATGTGAATTTCCACGATAAATAAAAAAATGTTCCTTTGATATCGAAATGCTGGCATTGTCGGGGACATTTTGTTTGTTAATGAATAAGACAGTTTGGCGAAACTATTTTGCTGGCCAAATGGAATTTACTCTTAACTCTGCTCAATTTCGTTCAGCAAACTATGGTCTCCTAATTAATTAAATAGGTCACCTAGAAACCGAATGAGATATCTTCATTCATTTCTATGTTTCATAATAATACAACGGTTAGGAGTGGTTTACTCGGTTAGTAAAATTGTTTACAACCAATGCACTGAAGGTTGACAGAATTCAAGCTTAATTTTAAGAAACTTTTCTATTTCCTACTGAGTGATAGCCTTACTAAGTATGGGAGATATACCTACCATTCTTTAATTTCTTATTCCTGCATTAAAGCTTTAACATGTTAAGAATTCTGGGGAAAATATTTATCATGAAAAAAGATAAGCTAAAAGCAACATTTATTGAGGTCCAAGCTGGTCGTATCGCACCTGGAACTTTGATGATAATACAGAATCTTTTTTAACAATGATTTACAATTATTATTTTGGAGAATAAAAACCGACACACCTCGGACGCTAGGAGACTTCTAGGGAAAAGTTTCTGACACGGCGAGATAAGGACCCACAGTGTATAGAGATTAGCGCGTCTGACTAGTGATCAGAAAATATGGGCTCGAATCCCGCGTGGCTTATGCTTTTTTATTTAAAAATTTATATAACCTTTTTTTTTAAAAAAAAAAGGAAAAAAAAAAAAAAAAAAAAAAAAAAAAAAAAAACGCTCTCATTCTCCATTCAGCCCTGAAGAAACCATCACACGATGTGCGAAAGCTTGGCACCTAAAAACTCGGTTGAACCCGGAAGAAGTATTGGTAAATATACTTTATTTAGCTTAATAAGTATAGTCTTGTAATAATGAATATTTTATTTAAAAAAATTGTTGATGTTACATTCTCACTAAAGGTAGTATACGAAATATTCTATAACTTTCATAAAGAATTGTTATTATTTTACCTGCGTCGCAGACAGCCTCGAGTGCTCTCATCCATCCAGCTCGACAAATGGGATCGGTTACTCTCGCTAACTTCGGGTATATCCCAAAGAAAGATGCGTCAAAATGATCACACTCTGGTATGGTTTCTCGACTGACAGGCATTTGCATTCCTACAAAAAAAAAAATGTACGAGTAAAAATAAGTTGTAATTGAAACCTAAAAAATATCCAGGTAAGCTGCTGTTTCCTATGATTTATTATATAACCAAAATAAATTTCAAATGATGAAATACTTATGCTGGAGAAAGAAGGCAGGGTTTTGGCCAGGATCAGAAAAATAAAACAATCCAAAAATGTTTGGTAATTATTTTAGTATTGCCGACTTTTCGACTTAACTTGTAAGTCATCATCAGGACGATATTGGTGTCTGGAAATCTCGGAGGGAGGTTCATTATCACATCTCACAGTGTAGAACTGCCATCCTTTAACTAGGTTCTAATTTACATCTGTGATATGTTAAAAAATGGTCTAATGGACGCCAATGACGTCTTACCATTACCTCTTAAGCAATCTATTCTCAATATTATTTTTTAGGATTTCTTAAAGGAATTTATAAACTTTTATAAAGTTCATGAATTTTACTGATGATAAACTATTTTACGAATTATGTAAGAAATATGTAGTTCACGGTTAAAGTTTTGAAATAGTGGATAATTTCAAGTTTCGACCTTCTAACTATTGACAGTTCTAAATTACCAGAATTATTTTTTTTCCTTTTTTTTTTTTTTTTAGTGCAAGAGCGTATAGAGCCTGATTGTACATCATGTTCAGTATTTAAAAAAAAAAATCAAGGACATTCCAGTAATTTACAAAAAAAATAGTAAATTGTTATTTTTCAATCATCTTTCTCCCAGAGATTACATAGCACAGCTAGTAGCATTCACAGACTACTTAAATAGTGTTTAGTATTATCCACTATTTTAAAACATTTATAGTGAACTACAGAGCTCCTACACATTTCGTAAAATAGTTTATCATCAGTAAAGTTCATGAACTCTCTTCAAGTTTATAAATTCCTTTGAGAAATCCAATCCAATTCAATGTGCAATGGAGATTAAGTGAAAAAACGTAGTCTTTTTCTAATAAAGTTTCTCATTAAATAAAATTCATAATAAATAAAAATATAATTCAGAGCATTGGAAATCATAAAACGTCAAAAAAGCAAAACTCAGATATTGTATTAATCCCCTAATATTCACGCATACGTATTGTAATATTATTATGTGTAATTTGCCCTTTGGTAATTAAAAATGAAAAGAGCATTTATTGGTAGAAATGTAGGGGTTAAAAACCTTTGAATCTAACTATAAATTGGTTTCTGTTTCCTCTATTTTGTGAAACTATAAGACTTTAGAGTTAATGACCCTATCAAAGGCTCAAGACTCAACAGACGCCACGGACTCTTATGCAGACTTATATGCAGGCGTTCACAGATAACAACAGAGAATAAACCGACAGTGTAAAAGATGTTAGTATAGACGTACGGTGCAGAACTCTAGGGTGCCACTAAACCTTCCAACATCCTGCGAATACAATCCTTTCAGTCCAAAGTCCTAAGAATAATTGCATACGATCCATATTATCTTAACGGTCCAACTCTACCCTTCATCTTGACTTAAATATTCCTTTCGTCCAAGACCTCATTTCCACCTGCTTCACGCTCTTTCACAGCAAGCTTCCATTTCCCCCTAATTAATATGCCCAATCCCTGTCCTCGGACTCCAATCAATATCACTCTCCCCGGCGACTAAAACGGAGAAGGGCGCACGACCTCTTGGGCCTTGACGCCTAAATTTAATGGGTCTCTTCTCCCTGCAAAGTGAGATTTAATTTATTTTTATTTTATTTATTTATTTTTGTTTATATNGTTTAATTTATTCATCGATTAATAATTTATAAATTAATACTTAATTTAGTTTTTTTTTTTATTAAGTGTTTGCCATCCATGCAACCACTTAGGGTCATGGAGGGAGGGGCTATCTACAGGTTGCCATCCCATGCTAAACATCCATGGCTCAGGACAAGCTTTTAATTATAAATAAAAGATTGCCCTGAGCGAGATTCGAACCCGCAGCGCCAGGATTGCGAGACCCGAACGGATCCCATGAGCTACCCCGGCGCCCCTAATTTAGTTAAGTCTAAGTCAAGCTGATAAGTAATGGTAGGAAATGGAGGAGACCTTCATCCTGCCGTCTTTGAGTGCCGGCACGAGGCTGTTGGGGCTGGAGTAGTTGATGTTGGGCGGGATGAGGCCCGTGTTGGCGACGATGAGAGCCTTCACAAGAGCCACAGCGTCGGCAACGCCCTCAGCGTGGCCGGCATTCGACTTGACGGAGCCCACCAAGAGAGGCCCCTCCCGCTCTTTACTCAGCAGCACTTCCGTCAGAGAGTTTAGTTCCTCGGCGTCTATGACCTATGCAGAAAAAAATATAAGTTCGGTACGTAGGAAGGACTTACAGCTAGAGAGCGAAATAATCTAGGCTATTATAATTTATTTACTGAATTAAAAATCGATTTTGGTATTATGGGTTCCAGTTACGCCGTGAGCGTATATATAAGTAAGATCTCCTTGTAAACAGCCCATCCCTTCATGATGCTAAGGGATTTAAAAGAATAGGAAAAAAATTTGACTTGATCATTAATTTCATATAAGAAGTTATAAATTAAATCTAAAATTTTCCTCCCAAGAAACTTTAAATCTATTATAAGCTTTGTTACTAATTTTATTGTATTTAGATGTATATTAGTTATCATTTAGAATATCAATTGTTAAACTATTTGATCATAGCTGTACTCTGAGTACGAGAGAAAATAATTACTAATAACTTCTAAGTAATGACATCTATTTATTGCTAGAAATGAAAAAAATATACACCTCTAGACAAATAAACACAAAAATTCTGCATCACAGTACCTTGGAAGCCATCCCAGCGCCCTCAACGAAACCAATGTTGGAGGGGTCAATTCCTGCAGTCGTGTAAAGATTTCTTAGTTCTGTGGAGAAAGCGCCCCTCGGGATGTCCGCTATGGGTGACTCTTTTGAGCCGAAGAAGTTCTGGGTGGCCCCCAACACCCGACCATAACTTCGCAGGGCGTCCTTCTTCTTCTGGAGGAAGAAGGCCACCATACCCGAGGAACGTGCGTATCCTTCAGCTGAAAATACACGCATTATAGGTCGAAGAATTTCAAAACTCCATTCTAAGCTATTAAAGAATAGTAGTAAATAGTCAAGTAAAAAATTAGGAATCTAACACTACTCTAAAGGGGAGTTTGTTGACCGTAGATATTATTCTAAGATGATTTTAGTTGGGGTTCGGTCGAGGTAGATCCAAAAAACACATATTTAAAAAATGTATTTTTTAATAAAGGATTATCTGCCAACGTTTCGGCTTACATTGTAAGCCATATTCAGGGCTATCATGAAGATGAGAGAGGACGTCCTGTCCCTAAGTTCACATTTCCATGACTGGGAATGTGAACTTACAGTCATGGAATGTGAACTCACAGTCATGGAAATGTGAACTTAGGGACAGGACGTCCTCTCTCATCTTCATGACAACCCTGAAGATGGCTTTCAATGTAAGCCGAAACGTTGGCAGATAATCCTTTATTAAAAAATACATTTTTTAAATGTTTGTTTTTTGGATCTACCTTGACCGAACCCCAACTAAAATCATCTTAGAATAACACTACTCTATTTCAGTTAAAAAAAAAAAAAAAAAAAAAAAAAATTGAAATATTCTCTTTTCAGCCCTGAAGAAGCCATCACATGATGTACGAAAGCTCGGCAAATAACAACAACTTGACACGGTCCAACCCAGAAGAAGAAACGGTAAATAAAAAAGAAATATGTTAAATTTAGATTTAATGAAATGAATTTAATTAAACCATTCTTAGATTCCTTTTTCGGGCTGACCACGTCGAAAAGTTATCTTTGCCGAGCTTTCGCACACCCTGTGATTGCTTCTTCAATGATAATGAAGAATGTGCCAAAATTTGGCAAAAACTACTTTTAGACACGGTCAAGCCCAGAAGAAGTTTGATTATTTCTGAAAAACGTGGAAGCCTAGTTGAACCTATTAAATTGAATTAATAAAAACATTTTTAATGTTTATATGAAATTCAAAATTTGAATTGAAAGATTAAAGCTTTTAGCAATCTCAATAAAACCTTATTAACTAGAAGTAAATGCATCAAAATAAAATCATAGTTATAAATGACATCATAATACATGTCCCTTTCTAACGCTATTGTTAGCAAACATCAGTTTGGACACTAAC
The DNA here is from genome assembly GCA_000696205.2 of Oncopeltus fasciatus. Lineage (NCBI taxonomy): Eukaryota > Metazoa > Arthropoda > Insecta > Hemiptera > Lygaeidae > Oncopeltus > Oncopeltus fasciatus. The sequence continues at coordinate 120,574 of KZ807645.1, read as the reverse complement.
GACAAAACCAGAGTTCCCTGTTATCCATACAAGCTTAACTTATTTGTATTCCATGAATTGTTTTTTAATGCTTCAACGCTAATGATTTTGAGCTTAAACACATACATTTTTCAAAACATGTTTGACAGTTTGATAGTCCGTATACATAATATATTAATTTTAACATTCCTGGAACTCATGTCTTGTAATAATAATTCTTTTACTTTTTTTTTTAAATTAATTAATCTTTATTTATTACATTCTGTTATTAATATCTTATAATTTGATGACCTAGAGATATATACAATATGAGGAAAAAAAAAATTAAAAATAACAATAAAATAAATGAGTAAACATCACTGTGTAGGGTGAAGTGGCCCATTGACCCCATTCCTAATAAGTTTAGGCATTAAGGCCCTGGAGGTTGTGAGGCCATCTCTTTTCAGTCACCGAGGAGGATTGTAAGGATTGGAACCAACAACAGGGATTGATGTGGGAGGGAATTCATTTCATCAAGTTTTAAATAAATGAGTAAAAACAGAAAGTTCTTGACCGTTAAGATTACTAGTAGAGAATTTTTTGGGGTTTGGTCAAGGTTGGGCCTTGATGTGTGTTAAGGTCGAGGACACATTTTTACTCCATTGAAAACTCATGTTCAATACTTGGTTTTAGAAGAGAGCAACCCTTTTTAGGACTGTAAAATTGTAAAATATTCCATTACTAATGACCATTCATTTCTTATAACTTTTTCTTGTTTTATAATAACCAGTAATTTACATTGATTTTTAAAAACATGAAAGTAATGGGTAAGCTCAAAAGGAGAGTTTGTTGACCGTAGATTCCAGCTATGGATCCAGTTAATGTTTATCTCTTTAATAGAGGTGTTGTCTGCCAAAAAAAATAAGAGATTTATAGTAAAAAATATAATTTCATTTATTTCATAAATTTGAGTAGACTGTAAAAGAAAAAATTATGAACCAGAAACATGTGAATTCATTTGTGAATGCTTTTTAACCCATGTACTATTAAATGATGCTCCTGTTCAATGATTCTCTAATTAGGTCGAGGTGAAAACCTCCTCATATCATAAATATTTTATTTGGTTGTGGTTTTTTATCCCACGTAAATTTTAAACAATTAATGAGAGGGAATAGAATAAAAAAAATCTATCTGTCCCAGCCAGGAATCGAACCTGGATCTCCTGCTATCCGGGCCGGTGTA
>KZ807645.1:87740-101638 GCA_000696205.2 Oncopeltus fasciatus | reverse complement strand
GATGTCCCCTCTCGCCTTCATGATAGCCCTGAAGATGGCTTACAATGTAAGCCGATCCTTTGGCAGATAATTTCAAAAATACACATTTAATTGTATTTTTTGGCTCTACCTTGAACGAACCCCAACAAAAAAACAATTTAATAATTAAATATATTTATTTGAAAGACTTTTTTTTAATTTAATTATATTTGTTATTCATGATTAAATAGATAAAAATCATGGTGACAAATCCTCTAATAAGCAATAAAAAAAAAAAGTCATTTGCAAGCAAAAAATTTAAATTGAAATATCTAAACTGTCAACTATTCGGGGGGTGAGAGGAAGGAAAATGCTAAGAGTTCACCTTCCTAGTTACATTCTGAGATATATTTAATAAGATTTCATCGTAAAAATTTAGAAAATGAACCTTTCCATTTATTATGCTTTTATGTCGCGTAACATTGGTCATATAACTAAAATTAACGACGGTAGATTAGCGATCTTACAATTTTATTTTCACATAATTAGCAAATTAATATAGGAATAATTATTTATCATAATAAATAATAATTGCAAATATTTTTATAATATGTAAAATTTATACAAATAGCTGAAATTTAGATACCCAACCCTTATTCATTCAGCATTCCGACAGGTTAGGGCAAAATAACAGCAGAGCCATTGACCTTACTTTTCAAGGAGCTCAGCTGTCACCTTGAATGAAATTCATTATTTAAACGTACTGGTCATTCAACTAACGCAATTGCCCGAAAGCTGAGGTAAACTTGTAAAAACTAATTAATTAAAATTACCTTCATCACATCTTTCCCGACACTGTCAATAGTAAATATCTTGATTTAAGTATAAATGGAGTTAGGACTACACCATTCAAATATTGAAAAAAAAAAATTAAATAAAAAAACTCATCTGTCAAGAATGATCTTATTAGCTCGGAAGAGCTTGAAGCGGGTGGAATATTAATGTCGTGATAAAGGGTAGAGTTGGACCCATAATATGGAGCGTTAGCAATTATTCTTAGGTTTTTGGACTGAAAAGATTGTATTCGGTGGATATTGGAAGGCTTAGTGGCTGTCAGTCACTTCGTTGGCTCGGGGTGTGATGGTCCACTCCTTGAGAGGTGCTGGGTCGTGGCTGTGATTGATCTCTTTCTTCTAATGGTGCACTACTGGCGGAATGCCGCCTCTTGTCTTTAGGAGGGGTCATGGGTGCACCACGACGCTTCCCTTTTCGCCCTCCACTAGCAATCACCTGATGATAGTGATTGCCTCCCATAATACATTCATTTAATTATGAATATANGTAAAGTTAACAATTTACGCCACACACACAGTGGGTGGGGGATGGGAGATAGAGAGGGGAGGACAGGGAAAAGGGGAAGAGAGAGGGAGAGGGAAGGAGAAAAAGAGAGAGAGAGAGAGAGAGAGAGAGAGAGAGTAGATTAGATATCTATATTGTCATAAGAAAGAGGAAGAGGGAGAGGGAGAGAGAAAGAGAGAGAGAGAGAGAGAGAGAGAGAGAGAGAGCATGATATTACTTCTATATCTTTAAATAATAAAAATAGATTGATAGATTAAAATTAAATAAGTTATAAGTTCTAATAATTTAGTACTTACCATAAGATTATGTATCATCATATTATGTAATCAAAAAGTTAAATTCAAAAAAATTTATGTAGCTAATACCCCTAATTATACTCAAGCACAATATCATATCTAAAATCCCAGCCTTGGTCTATTAAATAGACTACCAGAAAGAGTTTAACTTTTTAAGGATAAAAAAAAAAAATGTTATAGATATTATTATTGGTTATTTTTTTTGTTGGGGTTCGGTCAAGGTAGAGCTTCAACCTTAACCGAACCCCAACAAGCAAACATCCAATAGTTATATTCTAGTGAACATGGTGTCACTTGAAAATTATATAAAATAAAGAGAAATCACAATTAATAAAATTTGACAATTACTTGAAGAAATGACAATTTATTTTTCTACTTCTTGATATTTTGAGCAATAAGTAGAATTTAACACGATTAGATACATACCTTTTAATGACCTGAAATTAAGAAAAATACAATTATGTTCACAATACATGCTGGTTATTTTTAAGTAACATCTAGATATCCCTACAGTCCAGCAAAATAGATAATAATAAATAATAACATGTAAATGGCAATTGCTGATTTTAATAAGAATGCAGATTAGTTCTACAATAAACAAAATATATAGTTATTTCTAGTGGTGCATCCAAAAACACATTCATACATTACTGCTGTTTCATGCTGCATTATGTAACATATATATATATAATAAATTCTTGTCAAATTACAAGTATGATATTTGCGGTGCCTTTGATGAAAAACAATTATTTATAGATATCAAATTGTGCCTTCAATAGCAAATAGCAGAGATATATTTTACAATTCATTAGGAATAGTTGTTATCCCTGTAGTTAGTGTTTGGTCAACAATGTCAAAAAAGTGCATTTAATTATTAATTATTTATTCGCTATTTAGTTTGAAAGCTTCTTGAGGGCTACCTAGAAGGTAGTTAGAAAGTTTTCTCCATTTTGACAACAGCTCAAATCTTGACAGCTTAGTAAATCTAAGCGTTGGGTAAAAAGCACATTTGGAAGAAAATTTTGTTTTTCTTCTATATTTTACGATTAAGAAAATGGGCTTCGGGATAAATATTGTTAAGTAATGAATTAATTTTCTTAACTGGTAGACATTTAAAATCAGTTCTCTATTATAAACCAATGTTCAGGAAATTATGTACAACAAGGAAGCTATCTCTTAGGCAAATATTTTCCGCTGCAATAAATAAATTAGCTAATATCCACCTAAATCGACTTGCTAATTGACTTCCTGTTGACAATGCATTATTAAATCTCAAAGGTTGCCCAATTGAGGGATCAAGGATATATTAGGCATATATTTTCTGTATCATTCAACAAAACCGTTGGTTGTGTAATTTTGATTTCTAAGAAAGGTTGAAAATCCTCCTCTTTTTCGTATCAGCAGTGCTCAGATGCAGTACATATGTAATCTTTTTAAATTTCTTCGCCTCACATACGAATTAAATTGGTGTACTCACTTGGAAGTAGGCTGTCTAAAATAATGGAATATTTTTAAAATACTGATGAATTCAATATGAGGAGCAGGTAGATGTAGTATGCTCAAGGTATAAAGGTCCCCCGTAAAGTCGAAAATATACTATTTCTGTATGGTTTAAGAATCTGCCTCAGTGCTAGTACAATAGTCCAAGATGCAGAGTAAATGTGTACAAGTGAAAAAAATGCTAATAAGTGTACAAGATACAAGTTTTAATAAAGTCCCATTCTGAAGATTACATTCAAAGTGACCTTAAATATGCTTGGACCGATCTTATTTCGTAAAATAGTCACAACTAATGAAAGAAGATTTTTTGAAGAGTATACAGTCCTCATCACTGCTCTGGCTTATGACCAGGGACAACTATTATTTCTGACTGTAGGAAGGCTTGATTGAAGAGAATATCCATCATCTCACAGTAAATACTCTCTTTTTTTTTTCTTTTTTTTTTTTTAGACCTCATTACTGGAGCTAATACTAAAACGAACAAACAAACGAAAACGAACAGACGACACACAAACCGACAACAACGCAAAAATACATAAGACAGTATAATCCATAGTCAGACACTATCAAACTCAAACACATATACAAAAAAAAAAAACTTTCGGAACACTTTGAACACCTCATCAACAAAGGAGATTACAACTAATTCCTGCTACAACTAATACCTAAAATAATGGACACCGACCCTTATAACTCTCGCGTTTGACAGACCTTATCGCCGACAAAGCGTCCGTTATAGCTAAACGACCCTTATACCTGACGCATCTGACCAACCCACAGAATACAAACGCAGTTGAATACAGACAGGGACAGTGAGCACATGTATTCGGCCACGAGGATGGATAATGTCCGAAAGCGCTCGCCAACAGAAGATGGTTTGCAGAAACCAATGAAGACGGATAATAGAAGGTATGATAGTTCTATATTCATTGGTGGTTATAATAACCCTTTAGATTGTTTACCTAATACTAATGTCATTGAGGGTTAGAGCGAAGGAAAATACAAGACCGCTTAGACCTCTACCTAGCTGAATATATATGGTTAGAGATGGTGGCCCAGATCCTTTTCTATAGGATGTACCTCTTCTAGGTCCTCCCAGATGCAAGGATAAATAGGGTTGTTGTTTTATGGAATCACATATTCAGGTAAGCCATTTTTGCTTAGTAATTATCACACATTTTGTTTGTTTATAGATGCCGCTGTGGGAGTTGAATTAGCTGCATGACGTCACTTCCACGGGAAATTAAATGGCAGGCATCCTGTTCTGGTAAATTCTAAGCAGTCTGTAGCACTTACTTAGATACGCCTTTTCAGACTCATCTGTTTTTCCAGGTTAGCCATTTTTCTGTACTAAGATATAAATAAGTTTGTTATCTAAAAGAATGCAAAATATTTATCTACAAGTAACAAACTGAATATAACAAGGTATGTCATAAATATAAAAAAATGTTATACCAAGAGGTTTTATCAAATATCTATAAATCTCACTTTCACTGGTCCTTGGTACCGTTTTGGGTCTCAATTGACTAGTGAACTTCTCAGATACATAATGTTCTAAGAAAATTTCGTTAGTTTATATTAAGTTTTATTAATATAAAACTTAAAAATTAATTTCAAATTTAATAAATTATTTTACCCATAGGGAAAAACAGAACAAGACCATTATTTCAGATAATGAAGAAGGAAAAGGAACTAATAATTTTTAATTTGATTAATGATTTCTTTTAAAAATTAATACGAAATGATTCGTTCAAAAAAAGCGAAAGATGAAACAGAATTCAGGAAAAAGATTTTGTACTCAATCCGAAAATATTGTATTTGAAATATTTTTCGAAATCAAAGATGGTCTTTGTTGGAATGCTGGCACAAAACATTACAATAAAGACAAAATAATATTTTTAAGAAGTTTAGGGGTTTTGGATATTTTAACAAACAAAATTTATTGTTTTACGAAGCTGTTGAGGGCAAAATTGTGGAAGAAAGACATCCAACAAACAGAAAAAGTTCCTTAAGATATTGTAGTTTTAGGTTTTTTTTTTTTTTTCTAAATATGAAAAAGTTGCCGTCTACATAAATTTTTTAGATACTTTTAAATTAAGTGAAGGACGCCAAAACGAGTATTAAACTCTGGAAATGTGGGAGGCAACGATTTACTTTGGATCATCAAGATATAGATCAGAGGGAAGGAAAAAGCACGTTCAAAACCATATTTAAAGTTCTCCTAAATTTGAATCCCTTTATATCGTAATCCTAATAGAAGATATCTAAATCCCGATCTAACCCTTAGGAAAATTTTCAATTTACATCATTGTGGGGAAAATAAAATTGAAGCTGTAAATGAGTGGAATTACAGAAAAATATTTAAAAAAGATTTTGATTCACATTAGATGTTTTTTGATGGGGTTCGGTCAAGGTAGAGGCCAAGGTAGACTACCTTGACCGAACCCCAGCAAACAAACATCTAATAGTAATATCTACGGTCAAAAAAACTCCCCATATTGATTTACATTTCCATCAACCGCGGAAAGATACATGTCGAAAATGTGACTTATTAAAAATAAAAATTAAAGCATCAGAGATGATGATGATAAAAAGAATAAACTTACAGAAGAACACCATGTTCATTTAGACTAGCATAATTACCAAAACAACATCTGGAGCTAGTATCATATAATACAAATTATTAATTTGCTTTCTCGTTCGGCTCGCAAAAAGCATAACCTTATCACAGGTTGGCTTCCTCAGTAGCATATTACAAACGCAATATGTATGTCCTAAATTAGGTAGTCACAACTTTCGTAACGACAATGATTATATGTAGTTTTAGGGTAAAACTATTGCATCCATAGGTGCTCATGTATCCTAAAACATGTTTAAAATGTGAGGAAGAGAAAGACACATTATTTTTTACAGTGGCAGGTGCGCCGGGTAAAATAGAAATATAAAAAAATGAGGTTCAAATTTGTTCAAACTTTGAGAAATTATGTGGAAATCATAGATCACAAATTTTTAACATCAAGACAGGATACATTTTGACTTGGAATGTAACAGAAATGTCATTTAAAACAAATTATTTACTGTTCATTTCCCTAGATTATTACAATATTATTAAAAAGTGTCGGAAATTTAATTATTTTATTGTAAATAAAATGAGACAAGAAGATCTTGTATCAACAAAATTATTTGAAGACGCAAATTTTTAAAAGGGCAAAGAATTCTGACGGATAAACTCGTTAAAAATATGTTTCATGCGTTTTGTCAGAAATGAACCTTTTACAATTTTCTATAAGACACCAATGAATGATAATAAAATTTTAAAGTCCTGAAAATATTACCACGTCGGGGTAAACCAAGAAAGAAAATATTTTATTGACTTTCTTATTTCTAAGAGGAGGTGGGATGTGGGTGTCGGTCATAGGAATAAAAAAACTAGACCATAATACCGACTGTTTCGGAATATTTAATTCCTTCTTCAGGGCCTACATTACAACAGAAAATGACAATGTATAAAAGGTCAGTCATATAGTAACGATACAAATAATTATTTAAAAATAACATATTTACAATTAGTCAAATATTAAAAATTACTATTATATAAATAGCTAGAAAATATAAATTATTCCAGATAAAAAATAAGTAAATATTTCAATTATTTTTAAAAATAGCACTAAAATACAATTAGTTAAGAAAACATGTTAAAGTAGGCAACTCTATGACTACACTATCTAAAAACCTAGGTCAGACGACCAGTCCAAATTTATGTTGCGACCAGCAGATCCTGTCGGACTCACATCTCGGCTCTCCTCATCTCCCTCTCCCACTTTTCATTCCACTCCGGGCCACTCGTTAACATTCCCGCTTCCTCGTACCCCCTGCCGAAATATAGTAGTACCATATTTTACCTATAAATTGAGTATCCTGTCTATAATTAAAAGAATTACCGTCCCGTATAACACGTACCGCTTCGTAAAACTATCTACGTTTGTTGTCCATCTCCGTTTAAAGTATCTCTATATGATCTACAATTGCGTGTACATGCTCACTCCCATGCTGAGATAAGGCAGAGTTATAACTCCCCTTCCTGATATCGAGCTAATGTTGCCTTATTCTCTTACCCGAATATTGACTCGTCCCACCATAATGCACCGCAACAGTCGGTGCATTTTACCTTGTAAACAACCCCAGTAGTCTGTTCTTTAGTTACGGGATATTTCGCCTTGGAGTAAAGGTTTTTAGGTGAGCGATTCTTCTTGTAGGCAACTTTAGTCTCGAGACATTCTCTCACTATGACCCTTTTTATTCTCTCGGATAACCCCCATATTTGTGGTAAAGAGCATAATTTCATAGGAGAGCCTTCACTAACTGCGGGCATGGTTTCCTGTCTCTCCCATAGGCTATTATTATCAGCCTATTTATCATATTTTTAGGATAGCAATCTTCGATAAAATTTGTATCACATTATTTTTATTTTCTGTGCTAGGTCCGTTTGTAGATATGGTAAAAATTGTTTTAATTAGTTCGGCAGAAACTTTCATTTTTTTGGCTGAGGTAGGCCTGTTAATGTTTAAGCAGGTTTGATGCCATGGGCTTAGCATACCACTAAGTGGTCAGTGATCCATCGTCGTGACAATTGTGTATAAAAAAGTTTATTTTTTGTCATTTTCTTTTTCTAAAGTTAATTCTATTTCCCATTTAGGCCACCCATAACTATATGATGGTTATGATCATGTTCATATAATGATGATTCCTTATCCCTCCAATAGAAATTCCATGTCCTCAATGATGAAATTGAATTGAATTACAATCTAGCGCCAGATGAAGTCCTTGAATCCATCAAAGTTTCTGTCTCATTTATATCCATCCTTATTACAATTCAAGCCAAGTACCATAAGTTGAAAAAAAGAGTCCTGCCCCCTTGATAAAAAATGAAAATATCCAATTAACTATTAAAGAGGGGGGGGGGGGAGGGTTCCCTCGGCATCCCTTTCCGAGCTGAAATGCACGTCACATGTTCTGATGGCTGCCAATATTGTTCCACCAGACCCGTTCGCTATGTCTACATTTTTCCTCATTCTTACGCTTACAGTGTGTGGTGGCCTGGATCAAAATTGTCGTGGATATTCAAAAGCTAAAAAGAGCTTTCAAGGTCCACTGACAACCTCCGAGATTTAACATCCTCTTCTCGTTATTATCCGTACAGTATATTGCTCGCATTTTGCTTAACAAATCCGTCTTATTCAGACAGATAATCCCATTCACTTCTTGGGACACCTTCTCCTTTACTTGGCGAAGCCGTCATCCTCAGGGTGGGCAGCAGGCTTCAAAACATTGAATTCCCATTTTCAGCTCAGCATTCCATTCTCCTGCCTGAAAGGTCGCATCTGTCTGAGTTGATTTGTTCTTATTATCATGCTTCTTCCGTGCATCCTGGCCACCTTAGGTGTCAAGCTCTCATTCGAGAGATTTTGGATTTTGTCTTTGAGACAGGCATTCCGATCGACTATTCACTGACCGAATATGCCACAGGTTTCAGTTTCGTGCATTTGGAATTCACTTCCGAGCTTTCCACTAGTTCTTGTCACTTTCGGCCGTTGTAATGGCCGGAGAAGATTGCCTAGTACGATGCTATCCGATCGTGGACGTAACCTTAATGGCACTGAAACTCAACTTACATTTACGAGTTTATGAGATGCTGTAAGAAAACCAATACAACTTCTGCGACCACATTTCGCAATGCCATATTAGCTGACAATTTAACCCTTCTCAAGCAGACCGCTAAGTAGCCTGCCTTCCGATCTCCTCGAGTCCGTAAATTATCTCATCCCTAGTCATTTTTCATCAGTGCACCCTTTTAGCGCGCCCCTAAATCGAAATCACCAAAAAATCTCCCTTCAAGATCTCTGGGATAGTTTCCCAAGTTATTCAGTCCTTCTGGAATCGATGGTCTCGTGAGTATCTCAACACTCCCAGTCAACGAATGAAATGGACACACTCATCCAAAAAATTGAACATTGGGGATGTTATGCTTGTAAAAAACATAAATACCCCCCCACTCAATGGCTTTTGACTCGCATTAAAACTTTACTTGTTGGCCCCGATGGTAATACCAGGGTGGAGACTCTCCGCACTGCTGTCGATGTCTTTACGCGACCCGTCAACCGAGTCACTACCGGTGAGATTTGTTGTACATGGTTCCCTTAGATTAAGATTTTACACATCGATTTTTTGTTGTTGTTTTACTCACTAACTTCTTTTACTACCTATGAAAATGGGAGACTCCTCTCCATTTTGATGGGTCGGAGCACACTGTCCCGAGTTTACTTCTGTTGGACAATAGTAGAAGTAATCTGCTTTATGGAGGACTAAAGAAAAAAATAAAATTGTTGGATCAATTGAAAAGGATAATTTAAAGAAGGGTATAGGGGGAGAATATGCTTTAGATCAAATAAAGTCCTTTATGACAAGCGTGATCGAAGACATGTGGTGCATCCAAAAACACATTCATACATTACTGCTGTTTCATGCTGCATTATGTAACACTTGCCAGGTTGTTGAGTAGTATGTAGATACTTAAATTTGACCCGGACCACTATTAGGCTGTCCTGCGAACCTCTCTGTACCTCCTACATTTCTTACAAAAATTACATTTTTATACTTTTTTTTTTTTTAGATAAATTAAATATTTGGCTTACACTTTGTGTCTTCAACATTTTAGTCATTGATAAGTCATTTTGAGTGAAACATGACTTAGTGAACATATCCAAAGCATAAATATGTTTAAAAAGCTGACCAAAAATGCTTGGAGAAAACATGTTATTTGCAAAGACAATTTCAATGCAAAAACCATATTATTCAACACATTATTTATTTCAATGTATGATCGACATAAACTAAATGAAATTTTTGAAGTATTTATTATTATCCTTGTGTTTATTATTAAGTTATTATCTTTATTTTTATTTTTGTTCTTTAAAAAAAAAATTTTTAATATATCTTCGACAATCTTGTAGCATCAGTCTTGTGTTGCCAGACTATTGAGGTGTACGAAGTGTACTATGAAATTATAGGTCAGATTGAAAAGAAAGGACAAATGCAAGGACTTATAGATACATAATTAGTTTATTAATATTAAATTATGATACTTTTGACAATCAGTTCACTTAAACATCTAATATATCTTTCAAAAATATAACAGTCTCAAATAAATATTACAAATTTTTACACTAAGTCTTGACAAATGATTGTGCAACTCAATAAAAAATATTTTAATAAAGGAATGCTTATGCAAAACACAAATTAAATCAATGAAACAGCCAACATATTTTATATTAAAGCAATAAAATTCTAAATACATATAGTTTGCATGACATATTAGTTAAAATACCTGTGATTGATTAGTAATAAGGACTTCTTTAGGACATTATGTTTACTTTAATTAACAAAACAGTTATAACAGAAGATTACTTCAAAATCCAAACTTAAATATATTTTCAACATTAAGGAGCGTACGACATAAAGTTCATGAATTTTCTGTAACAAAGAAAAAACATTTTTTGCTGTAAAATAGTTATGGGGAATAAAAGGATGCCAACATTCTTAATTTAATTATAAAAGCAGTGGTAACTGCAAAGGAGGAAAGTTCTGGTTTTTAGTTACTAGATGAAGGTGTGAAAATGCTACCCATTATTGCAAAGCTCAGCTACAACAGCGATAAATGGAATAATTTAAATATATTTACAAAATAGTACAATAATAAGAATAATTGCACACTCTTCAGTTACAACAGTAGCCCAAATTTGCATGCTCACACTTATACATCAACTGTCATATTATGTCTAATTGAATTGTTCTTCTTTAACTTGAAGTCTGTTCATGGTAAACCCCCACCTCTGAAACAAAAATATAATTTCAATATTAAAGGTCAAGAAGTAATATATAGATATCTAAAATTGTTAGAAAAAGTGCATGGAGTATTCAGAGGATAGCTTAAAATTAATCATTATATTTACATTATATTTGAATTAAACCAATGTAAGGAGTAGGCATATGGTTGCTGGCAATACCATGTGATTATTAAACAATAAACAAACATTTTACATCCTTCAATGAAAACAGATTGCAGTTTGCTGCAGAAAAAAACTCCTAACTAAAAAAAAACTTAAGATTTATTAGAATGTAATTAAAAAGAAGCTAATTGAAAATGAACTTTACGATGTAAAAAAATTTTCAAAATTAAATTTAAACATTTATTTTTAGCCTTAATCTGATTGCAGTATAAGTTTTATTTGCGATCGGTAGAGAATGACAACACTAAATATGTTCTGCCCATACACCTGTTCTATGCTGTGAAAAAATAAATAATTATTTTAATTAGACTATTGAACATTGTATAGTGCATTGCATTATACAGACTCATATACATAAATACATACATTTATGAATGTATACACAATTACACTTATTTTTTTTCTTCTGAGGAATTTATAATAAAATTTAATTAAACCTAATTGTTTAATTTAAGAAATTTTATAATGTGACTTCAACTGAAACCCAAAATTTGAATAGGCAAATTGGATTAAAAAGTTTTTTTCTGTCACAGCAAAACTCATAACTGGGTATTATAGTTCATAAATACTATATAAAATAATAGCTAATGTTGGTCATTGGGCTCCGAGTACAAATTATTGTAAACAGAATTTTCCATATATGTAAATGGTAAGAAAANTAATGGAAATGTAAAGTTAACAATTTACGCCACACACACAGTGGGTGGGGGATGGGAGATAGAGAGGGGAGGACAGGGAAAAGGGGAAGAGAGAGGGAGAGGGAAGGAGAAAAAGAGAGAGAGAGAGAGAGAGAGAGAGAGAGAGTAGATTAGATATCTATATTGTCATAAGAAAGAGGAAGAGGGAGAGGGAGAGAGAAAGAGAGAGAGAGAGAGAGAGAGAGAGAGAGAGAGCATGATATTACTTCTATATCTTTAAATAATAAAAATAGATTGATAGATTAAAATTAAATAAGTTATAAGTTCTAATAATTTAGTACTTACCATAAGATTATGTATCATCATATTATGTAATCAAAAAGTTAAATTCAAAAAAATTTATGTAGCTAATACCCCTAATTATACTCAAGCACAATATCATATCTAAAATCCCAGCCTTGGTCTATTAAATAGACTACCAGAAAGAGTTTAACTTTTTAAGGATAAAAAAAAAAAATGTTATAGATATTATTATTGGTTATTTTTTTTGTTGGGGTTCGGTCAAGGTAGAGCTTCAACCTTAACCGAACCCCAACAAGCAAACATCCAATAGTTATATTCTAGTGAACATGGTGTCACTTGAAAATTATATAAAATAAAGAGAAATCACAATTAATAAAATTTGACAATTACTTGAAGAAATGACAATTTATTTTTCTACTTCTTGATATTTTGAGCAATAAGTAGAATTTAACACGATTAGATACATACCTTTTAATGACCTGAAATTAAGAAAAATACAATTATGTTCACAATACATGCTGGTTATTTTTAAGTAACATCTAGATATCCCTACAGTCCAGCAAAATAGATAATAATAAATAATAACATGTAAATGGCAATTGCTGATTTTAATAAGAATGCAGATTAGTTCTACAATAAACAAAATATATAGTTATTTCTATTTTTATTTTTGTAGTAGGTTATTATTTTGTTTTGTTTTAAAGATTAAACAAATAGACATTCACATATATTTACAAATATCATGCAGATTAATCGTGCACGTACATGCATGCATGCACGCACACACACACGAGCACGTGCATGTACGCATGCACATATACACACAGGAATTCTGTATACAACAGGATTGGTACAAAGAACTGAAAGATAATATGGCTTTGTATGCCTAGTTCTATGTTCAGATAAAAATTGTTTGGCTTTTTATATTAACTAACTATAACCCTCTATTACCGGTTGTCTCAGTTTAGTTCTCCACTCTGAGATGTGACCATAAACCTCCCTCGGAGATCTCGCCATACATCATTATCGGTACAGACACAGTTGATGTACCGATAATATTTTCATATTCGTATAGTTAAATTTCAAGTTTATGCTGCATATTATTTTCTGTCTTTTTACATACAATATATCTATCTCTTCATTCCAATCTATAATTTAGATGCCAAGTTAAATCGAAACATTGGCAATAGTAAAATAATTACCCAATTAATTTTGAGAATTTTATTTTCCAAATTTTGGCCAAAACGCTGATTAATTAATTTGCTGGAGAGCATATAACAATTCAACTTCATTGAGCCATTTAAATAAGCAATATATCTAACATTATAAGAAAGTAATTTTGCTTATGATGTTCAAGAAGGCATCCACGGTCTCTAGGTATATTCATAAATACTTCTAGGCTTGATGGCATGACCATGTAGAAAAATTACTTTTTGGCAAGCTTTTGCACATCATGTGATTGATGGCTTCTTCAGGGCTGAAAGTAGAACGAGAAAAATTCTACTTTCAGCACTAGAAGAAGCCATCACTCAAATTATCTAGGAAGGCTCGGTAAAAAAAAATTTTCTACATGGTCAAGCCTGGAAGAAGTATTTATGAATAATTTTTCTTGATTAAATTTTCCAAATAATGTTCACGTAGGCTTCGTCGGTCGTCAGATGTATTTACCATTTCATCTTCCGGGTTGGACCGAGTCAAATTGTTGTTATTTGCCGAGCTTTCGCACATCATGTGATGGCTTCTTCAGGGCTGAAAAGAGAATGAGAGTTGTAAAGAGA
>KZ807645.1:67563-79605 GCA_000696205.2 Oncopeltus fasciatus | reverse complement strand
ATGCTCGGAGGAGCTGACATTGTCAAGCTGTTTAAATGACTCTTCTTAATTTAATTTTAATTTTAATTTTATAAATATTATTTATTTTGTGGTCTTTAATCCCACGTAAATTTAGATAATTTTTAGTGCAAGGGAACAGAATAAAAAATCTAACTGTCCCAGCCAGGACTGTTAAAATTCAGAAATATTTAACACTCAGGTTAATTATTTCATTAAGAGCTGCTTTTTATATGTTGATGCTATTTTTGATTGGCATAGGTATTCAAGTTCTTCAATGTGCCAGCAATAACACACTGATACATTGGAGTAATACTCTATTGCAGCAAATTGATTTAGAGTAGTATAGCATTCTCTGAATCTAACTTTATTGAAGAAATATGGTTTTTTATTTCTAATTTATTGATTAGTTTATAATTAATTTACATCTAATAGCATCCCAAGGCAACATAAAGGACTGTACCTCTCAAACTCTTGAGGATCCTTCTCCAGTTTTAAAATAGGAACTGACACTGATGTTTCCTATATTTTGGGTACACACTGGACCTTCAAATAGTATTATATAATGGTGGAAGAGCGATCTTATCAGCAGCAGGTAGATTGATTAATATAGCATAAGAGAAGCAATTTTTTTATTCACTATAATTAGTGAGTATAATAATTACTGAGTGAGCATTTAATAATTTATGTCTTGGCATTTTATTTTGGAAACAGTTGCTAGCACATAATGTTTCACTGATGGCCTTCACTTTCCTCCAGCTTCAGCTAGTGGAGTATCTTTATTAATCAAGCATTAAATATTCAGCCCATGAATCTTGTTTTGCTACATTTTATTTGCCACTCTTTCGTGGCTTTTTTTGTAATCAATCAAGTTCTTAATTTTCAAATGCAATCTGAATTTATTTAGGGCTCTTTATTTTCTCATTAGCATAAAAATTGAAATCTTAAATTTAAAAATAAATCACTTTATTAGACATTGTAAGGTAAACAACTATAGAGCTAAAGTTATTATTTGCACCCAAAATTTTTTTTATGAATTCAGCCCAAACTCAATACTTTTTTTTACTGTGTTCCATTTATGATATAAGTAAATTAAAAATGAACAGATTCAGATTAAAATATATAAGACTATTACAAGACTATATTTTTTATGAATTAAAATTATTCAATAAAACTAAATTTAAAAATATATGCTTTATAAATAATTATTCTTACCTAAATGCTTTATAGCCTGGTCGATACCAACATAAAAATGATATTGGAGTTAAAATGACAGAATAAAGCAATGCGAGACCAAATGTGCCAAAATCTCCAAAGGCAAATAATCTGATTAGGGCGACAAATGTGTTAGCTAACAGTAGAAGAAAGTGAACTGCAACAAAAAATTATTTTACTAACTAATTTATTTTAAATTGATTATAAGTAACAGACTCAACTAAATAAAAATAGTTTTGTATAAGTAAAGATAATTTCTCACAGAACAATCAGACCTGCTAATCTGATCCCCAGGATGTAACTTATATTAAGTGTACTAATACAAATCAATATAAAATGAACCAAACAAAAATTAATTAAATTTATCTATTCACTAAATTTTTCAAATTAATTCAGTTAATTCAATCTTAGTCTCATAAAGTAATTAGTATTAGATGATTTTAGTTGGGGTTCGGTCAAGGTAGATCCACAAAAATACAAATTTAAAAAAAGGTGTATTTCTTTAAAAGATTATCTGCCAACATTTCGGCTTACATTGTAAGCCATCTTCAGGTCTGTAGAAATACAATGTCATGAGAATACAATAATAATTGACAATATTATAATACAGAATTACCATAATGTAATGTGATATCAAAAGTATGAATGTCGAAAGCTATATAAGAGAATTTGAAAAACACGCTGACAACAACTTGTTAAAAAATAATTGAATAACATTAAAACAGTAATTTACCACACCTGTCTATCATGAAGACGAGAGAGGACGTCCTGTCCCTAAGTTCACATTTCCATGACTAAGATGAAATGTAATTTTTCAGAGAAACAAAGTGGGAGGCGGAAGGATGGGGGAGAAGGTAAGAGGAGGAAGGTACAGAGGGAAAGTGGCCTCTTTGAAAAGGGGGCAATAAAAAGGACAAGGGAAAAAGGAAGAGTATTATTGGGAATAAGTAACTTTGGAACTGGGAAAAATGTTTGACAGGTTTATTGAGGCGGAGGGCAAATGGTTTTTAGAATGTTGAAAATGTTTGAATAAGTTGAAGAAATTTGGTCTATGTCCGTTCTGTCGTTAACCGGATAGTGTTGTAAGTTAATGTGAACGGTTTCAGACAAAAATCATTTGTGTACATAGGGTTCAGTGGAAAGAATGGTTATGCTCTCGAAGTCAAATGTGTTTTCATCATGAAAAACATGTTTAGTGAGGGCAGTTTATAGTAATTTATTCTTTATGTCATTTTTATGGTTATTGATTCTACAGGAAATAGGGTTTTTGTTTGTCCAATCTAAGAACCATGGCAATTAGGTGTGGAACTGGGAATTTTGTAGACGACATTAGTTCCGTTAGGAAGGGGGATGGGGTCTTTGAGGATGGTGAAAACAGATTTTAGTTTGTTGTTGGTGGAAAAAGAAAGCTGAAGGTTAGGGAAAGTTTTTCTGAGAGATTTGGAATATAAGGAAGAAAACGGAAAACGAGGTCGTTATTTTGGGGGAGGGGAATAGTTGGAGAAGTGAAAATAAAAAATTCTTTTACAAGTTTTTTAATGGTGTGAGTAGGAAAACCATTGGACTGGAGGATGTCAGTAACACGTTTAATATTTTTGCTGTGGAATATCCTGTCCGAGAGTGTGAGTGATCTGTAGATGAGGTTTTTGCCCACATTAATTTTTCGATGATGAGGGTGAGATGAGTTGAAGTGGAGGAGACAACCTGAGTATGTGTGCTTGGTATACCAATCAGTTGAGATAGAGCCATTGGTCTTAAGGATAATAAGGGTGTCAAGGAAGGGGAGTTGATAATCAGATTCCATTTCAATGGTAAATTTTAGATGAGGGTGGTATGAGTTAAATGCAGTAAGGATCTGGGAAATTTTTTTCTGGATTGAGAATGAGGAAGAGGTCGTCAACATATTTTTTAAGGAAGAAAATGTCGTGAAAGAGGGGAAGGATAGAGTCTAGGTGGTCATTTAGGGTGATGTTTGAAATGTCGGGAGCAAGGTCATTTCCCATAGCCAGACCGTTAATCTGGTTGTATTATTTACCTTGGTAAAGAAGATAGCCGGACGTACAACAAAGGGAAAGGGACCCAAGGTATGTCGACCAGGATAGTGTAGTACGGTCTCGGATTGTATTCCAATGTTTATCGATAATTTGAAGAGCTATGTCAATAGGTATATTAGTGAAGAGGGATTCAGCATCTAAGGAGCAAAGAATGTATCCTTTAGGTATAATTAAAGATTCTAGCTGTGTTTTAAGGTCAAAGAGTTTTTTATGTCATAATTGTTTTGTCGGCTCAGAATTTGTAAGGATGGAGGGAGAAATTTGCTTAGCTTAGATATGGGAGAGTTTATATTGGAGACAATGGGGTGGAGGGGATTATCAAGTTTGTGGATTTTGGGAAGGCCAACACCTAGGTGCTAGAGAATTATAAGAAATAAGGTTATA
The DNA here is from genome assembly GCA_000696205.2 of Oncopeltus fasciatus. Taxonomy (NCBI): domain Eukaryota; kingdom Metazoa; phylum Arthropoda; class Insecta; order Hemiptera; family Lygaeidae; genus Oncopeltus; species Oncopeltus fasciatus. The sequence continues at coordinate 75,955 of KZ807645.1, read as the reverse complement.
ATATTTATATTTGTCTATGTGTGTTGTAGTTTTCTAATATGGTTATTGAATTTTGTAATGAGTGTAGGGTCTTTGTTGTTGTGGGTCGGTGTGTATGTGGTTTTGTCTGAAAATAAATTGAGCATTTTGTTATTATACTCATTTCTGTCCATAATGATCGTTTTATTTCCTTTATCGGCTTTAGTAATTATGATATTGTTGAGGTTTTTTTGAAATTTCTGGGTCGCTTAGAGATCTGAGGAGAATTCAGAGGAGGTCCCAATTGGGGTCACTAGTTGGATAGATAGTGACTTTGTCGTTAAGAATTTTGGCATTTTCAAATTTTCTAAACAATTGAGTCTTTTTTTGTTATTTGTTTGTTGTAAAATGCCAGTGAGGATTTTAGTTATTATCTTAACATTTTCACCATTGATATCCTTACAAAGTGTGGACTTAAAATTATTTATTGTAATATTAAGGTTTTTGATTTGGGCTATTTTTCCAGAGATGTGGAGGTAGAGGATAGATTTTTTAAATTTATATTTAATAGTAAACATTTCATTATGTTTTTGGAAAGGTGTGAGATGATATTTTTACAAAAGTTAGTAATGAATTTCGGGAAAATTTTTTGTGGCCTACATTTTAACAAAAATATTAGTCGCTGCTTGTTGGAGGCTAATGTCTTATGCAATAATATTATTAAACATTTTTAACATTCTAAAAACCATTAGCCCTCCGTCTCAATAAACCTGTCAAACATTTTTCTCAGTTCATTGAATTCAACAATGCCTAACAGTTTTAAAAATTAGTTTTGTTTTCATTTTTTCAGATATCTGATTGTCTGGATTCAAGCTATTCCCAAATCAGAAGTATATATGAAATAATGAATCTTCTGTAAATTTTAGCACTTGCTTTAAACTTCACTTTAAAATTGCAAGTAATAATACTAGGAACAAATAGAAACTTGTTCAACTCACATATCCATAGATAATACATTTGTCTGACCACTGACTGGAAATCAATAGGAATATCGACATTTATATCCTGATAAAAGCAAGGCTCCAGTCCACATGAGTTAGAAGGAAGCGGAGGCCAATTATTTCTTCTAACTGAAAAGAAGAAGAAACAAAGGTTGCATTGGGAAATTGTGATTTTCTCATATAATTTTTCAAAATAATTTAAATTAAAAAAAATTATAAGAGAAAATAAGATTTTAGTCTGAGCCATACAAATATGTATACCTTCCCAATAATTTTTACTAAATTAATAAATATTTATAGATTTTTTTTTTCTGAAACAGTTTTTTCTGAAGTTTATGCATTCAGAAACTGTGAAACTATATTTGAATGAAAAGTTATAGATACAAATTGCAGTCTTATTATGAGATAACATCATTCCATTCCACACAAACCAAATGTTTTAAGTGGGAAGAAACTAACAACTTTTTCATTTAAATTTGACTAATTTAAATGTCTTGAAGCTATTATATGAGTTAAAATGTGAGAATGAACACAAATGATTGAATAAAAATTCAGCCAACCAAAATAATGTATCATCACAAGTATAAATCACATCTAGCCATTTGCCATATAAATATGCTATGTGTTTGAGTATATACACACCCACATGAGGTGGAACACAAGAACTCATAGCTACCAAACGCACAACAGAAAAGGAGGGTAGGTACAGGGGCAGAAAAGAATAAAAATCTATTCTGGAACAAAATTGAAAAAACTTTTTGATAATAAACAGCACAATAGTTTTAGCACAGGCAAAGCTGAAAAGGCCTGGATACCAAAAAAGGAGGATGAAAGCAAAGCCCTGACCAACAGAGCACCCATGACATTCAGATACTTACCAATGGAGAAAGAACACCAGGTTGACCACATATCAGCACAATTCAAAAAACACAACTGAACAATCACACGCACATACACCTATCCCTTCCTCTTTCAGTGATTAATATCTTTCACCTTAAACTAACATAGTTAAGTAAATCAGAATACCTGAGGCCCCAAATCTGGCACAAGGTTGCTAAAATCTTAAGGTCTACTAAAGGCCAATTCTTTATTTAGCATAGTATTAATGCAAATATTACTATCAGATATTGTATAGTTTAGAAATAAAGGTCAAAGTGATTTTTCCAACTCTAAAATTATTAAGAAACTAACAAAGAGCTAGCAAGATAGCATCTACACAGAGAATAATAAAAAGAAAGATGTCAAGGGCAACAGAATTAACACCAGCAACAGCCACTAATGATGCTTCTCGAGAGCATCTCTTGGTTCATATGTAGTAGAGCTGCAACCTCATACCTCTCAATTAAAGAAAATGAACCAATAATGCATCATAAAAAGTATATGAGATTATGTATTTATCCTCTCAACTAAAGATACTTAAAGTATGAGAGGACACATGCAAACATTAAGAATTTGACAAAGGAATGGAAAAATAATTAAATGGAAACAAAGGATAGAGTAAATAGAAGATTTACAATTAGCTGTAATGGAGCAGAACAATAAAGGAGGGAGCTTATTAAATACAGATGATTGGTTAAGAATAGAAGACAGGAAGGGCAGTTGTTGGAATATATATATCCCTAAAATTGAAAAACTAAAAACAATACTCCTGGGCAGGAATACAACTGTGCTCCAGACTCAGGAGCATGAAATATAAGGATGTATAAAGAAAAGAGTCCTACACAGTGTGTGTGGTGTGTGTGTATATATATGTATCTATTTATCTATCTATCTATCTATCTATATATATATGTATGAATGTACAAACATACACATAAATGTGTATATTCTACTAGGAATATCGNGATTTTTCAAATTTATTTAAATTCAATAATATAAATAATGAAGATATCAAAATTAAAAATTATCTTTAAAAACAGTAGAATTATTTAATTGAATGTTTATATACCATTATATGTGTTATTCCTAAATTCCTCTTCTCTTCGTTGAAGTTCTGCAGCTTTCTTTTCCAGCTCTTCCTGCCTCCTCTATGACAACCAACACACATGATTAATTAATTTACTTTATAAATGATTACTACACAGACAAAGTTCAATGGTAATAGGCTTTTTCATAACACGCTTTTTAATTAACTTATGATTAAGATAATATAAATTCTAAAGTTGTCAAGATTCATTTATATTTTAAAATATTTGCTAAATGCAAACTTACTACTTTTATGAATATAAGTATGTGAAATAAAACCCAGAAGATGAAAAATTAAACAGATGCAGTACATTTATAATAAATTTGAAGGATAAAAAAAAATTACTAATCATAATACACACACACACACACACACATATACATATTATCTAGTTTGTAAAAGTAAAACAATTCAATTGTTAACTAAATGAATCACATGTATTTAAATGCACAAGTAGTAATTCTGTAATTTACTCATTTTAAATATTTTTATAGTACTTATATAAGTACATATTTTACATATATTTAATGGAATACTAATGCAATTTTTTATTTAAAGGAATTTACATATTTTATTAAAATCCAAAAAAATAAATTTCAGGACTATTTCAAAAATCAAATAAGTAATAAAAGAGTTTCCTAGAATAAAAAAAGCAAAGTAACTAACTGACCAGGGTAGAGAAATATTGTCTTACCAGGAAATGAACCCAAACTTAATAAAGTCAAAGCCTCATCTATAAACTTTTTTTTTATGCTTCAAAATATTTTTTTCATTATTGATGAATTCCATTATCCAGCTTTTTCTTTTAGCCAGCATCAACTTTGTTTCAGCAATACCAGATGAGAGAGAGTCTACTAAATTACAGTTTAACCTTACTATGGATAATCTAATAGCTGACAAAAATTTAAAACTCTCCCTTAAGTACCCATTTTACCATGTCTCTCCTTACATAAATATAATTGGAATTTATATGATATGAGTGTGATAAGGTTCAATATTAACACTCAATTAAATAATTCTTCATGGTAAATCAATTTTTATTTCAATGCTACATGAAAAATTTCATCATATTTAAATAACAATTACAGCCAATTGTACATTCTATCAAAATCCATAATTTCAGGTAAAATCTGATCTCTAATTGCTTGATCTCGAAAAACTAAAATCCTCATAATTAAAATTTATTATGTTGAGTTTTGTTCTGATTATTTTCGATAACTCCTTTAGAGCATCTAATCCTTTAATGTTAAATCCCATTTGACTTCTTAAGAAAAAGCCTCAGTTTAGTTATTTATTTCAAAGAATAAACATAATAGTGCCCTAATAAGTTGTGTCGAACGAATTTGTGTCCTACAAATTCTCATAATTTGAAGGCATAACTAGATAAAAAATTTTCACAGCCACAGAAGAAACTCGTGAAATGATATCATACGAAGAGAAAGGTATCCTTGATCAGCATACTATGCAATATTGGTTTGAAAATTTTAGCAAAGGAGATACGAAATTAGAAAGTATCAAGGGTTCCGGGCAACCATTAATGGACATTGGTTCTGCAGGAAGCTGTTAAGTTAAATCCGCCAATAAGTACTCTCTAACTAGCCTGGGGGTATGGTGTGTCGAAAAGTATTGTTAGTCGCCATCTACTACTACCTCCATAGTGAAGGTGAAAAAGAGCAGATCCTTCATGAACTTACTCCTCAGCAATCAGAAGAGATTAGAAATTTGTGAAAATTTATTTTAAAACCCTTCTAATATGTGATTTTACCAAAATAGTGTCATCTGTAATGCAAAGTGGGTTTACTGACAAAATTTGAATACTTATAAGATATGGCTAGACTGCTGTCAAACTATTTTTCCAGTACAAGGGGGTAATTTGAAAAAAAAAAAAAATACATGGTTTGCATTTTTTTTCATTTTGAAGGTGTTTATTCATCATGAATTTACACCTGATGGATGCTCTATGAATTCTTAACCCAACTCAAATGATAGATTCCACTTAGAATTGTCAGTCAACTCCTTCTCAGATCATCCAAAAAGGAGTTTTATTCAAATAAGATTATGCTCGTCGCCAAATTTTCCGTCGAGCCAAAGAAAAGTTTAAAGAAATTCAGGGGTTTGAACTCCTGCCTCATCCACCATATAGTCCAGACATTTGGATTACTACTTGTTTCGATCCAAGGCCCATTTCTTTCAAGGGAAAAACTTTTATAATTTTGCGGATGTTATAATTACGATCCAAGAGTTCTTTGACGAAAATTTCAAGGAATGTTATCAGCATGGGATTGAACAATTGCCTAGCAGATGGCTGATCGACATAGATAATAATGGACTATACTTTTAGTATTAATTGTATTTTAAATCAAGATATAATAATACAAATATTTGGTTGAAAAAGGGTCATTTTTTTAAATGCTACTTTATTTTATAACAATATTTAAACAAACATGTGACCATACAATTTTTATTAAAATAAAATTATACTCCAATCAGTATACTCACATCTAATACAGCCTTGAATGCAAATGAAAGAGAAAAAAAAAACAAATAAATGAAAATCAACACAATACTGAAATAGTTCTTACTTGAAAATAAATAAATAAATAAAAAGTGCATTATTATAATTAGACAAAATACTTCAGTTTTTATTTCTTTACACTAATAGCATTCTATAGATTCGTAAAAGTTTAGGAAAGAAGTAATAATTTATTATTAGATATTTTTTTTGTTGGGGTTCGTCAAGATAGATTAAAAAAATACAAATTTTAAAAGAATGTGTATTTCTTAAATTATCTGCCAACATTTCAGCTAACATTGTGAGCCGTCTTCAGGGCAATCATGAAGGCAAAAGAGGACACCCTGTCCCTAAAATCACTTTTTCATGACTGAAACGACTCTCAGTCATGAAAATGTGATCTTAGGGACAGGACATCCTCTCTTGCCTTCATGATAGCCATGAAGATGGCTCAAAATGTAAGCCGAAACGTTGGCAGATAATTTAAAAAATACACTTTTTTTTTTAATTTGTATTTTTTGGATCTACCTTGACCGATACATTACTTTAATGTATTATTTTAGTATATTTTATTACAATTTGATTTGGGAAGGAGTTAACAATTTAATCATTTTTAACATTAATTTTTATAATTTTAGATTTTTTTTGCTACTGTAAATTTGAAGCTATTTAATATTTAAAAAATTCTATATATCAAGATCATATGAAGCTATGTACATTTTTGTATTGCACATTCAATTATAAAGTGGCAGTCTAAATTTCATTAATAAAAACAATTAATTCTAGCTTAACTGCTTAAAATTTTTTTAAAATAAATCTGTTGAGTTTCATTAATTTTAACTACTTAACTGCATAGGTGCATCAATAGAGATATGACAATTTTAAATACAATTGTCAACATAATACAGAATGTTGCCCGGATTAGATTTTTCAGGTGTTATATTTTGTATGTAAGTTGTTTATAACATGGGTGTTTTTACACATATCAATTCTAATAATTTACATTTCCTTGAAGTGTCTTGATTGTCAAAGATTTTTTTTGCCATAGGTTGAAAGTATGTTTATTTTGAACTGTGTATTACACCAAAGTTGTTTTGATAGTGTTTTTTTTTTCTTTTTTCTACTTTCAGTGTATTTTTACTAATTAGGTTTTTACATATACTGTCATTTCAGTTAGTTAATATACATGTATTTAAAAAAAAAAACTTTTATGATAATATGTTACTGTTTGAAGTTGCCAAAATTACCTGAGTAGTTTTGGGAGCAGTGTTTGATTTCATTTTATTTTTATTTCTGTTATTAATTTTCCCCAAGCAAATTTTATTTTAAATTTTTTCAGATAAATAAACAAATACAATTTTTTTTTTTTTGCAGATATTGTGCATCTATAAATTTTATAAAATTATTGTCAACTCACATCTGAAAATGGTTTTACAAGTTAAAAGGAAAATATTTTGGTGAGTGTTAACTTGATCAGTTGGTGTTGTTTAAAAACCCATGTTATTTAAAGTTATATCCCTTTGACCCATAGGTGTAAAAATAAAAAAATATGCCTACAATCAATCAGAAAAAAAATTAGAAAAGATGGGCCACCAAATGGACATTTTAAAAAAATGCAATTATATATGAAATATTAGCTTACTATGCAATTACAAAAAAAAAAAATATATATATATACNAGTTAATTCAATCTTAGTCTCATAAAGTAATTAGTATTAGATGATTTTAGTTGGGGTTCGGTCAAGGTAGATCCACAAAAATACAAATTTAAAAAAAGGTGTATTTCTTTAAAAGATTATCTGCCAACATTTCGGCTTACATTGTAAGCCATCTTCAGGGCTATCATGAAGATGTAAGTATATATTATAATACTTATGTATAAGTATAAAAAAATATAGGAGCCTGACATTATCTAAATTATTGTTTTACTGAGCATGGAAATTTTTAGACATTCTATGATTGAATTATTATGGTGACTTCCTATTGAAATGGAAAGGTGAATGCCAAAACAATCTCTAGAGTAAAAATAAATATTTAAGATATAATCATATTAATACATAAAAATGTATAAAATGTTACTTTAGCAGATAAAATTTTGAACAAAAAGATTTTAAAATAAAAAATAAAACCAGACAATTTCAAGAAAAATGGGTACACTAGGATTTCACATAACTTGAAGAATCCGGTAAAATGAAACATAATAAAAATGTTCAATCAAAGATAAAATTATATAACTTTGGTGAAAAACTTATGTTTAATTTATAGATTTGCATGTATTATAGGCAAAAACGCACTTGTTAAGTTTTTCAGTAGTTGTAGATATTGCATAATTAATTTAGTAACGTAAATTAATTGTGCCACAAATACCATTCTCAAAAATATAAAAGGACAAAAGCTTTCTTTAAAATATGTTGAAAAATATAATTAATATTAATGAATACACCCTTGATATATCTTAAAAAGAAAACAATCTCTAACGTAATAATCTATAAAAAGATATAGATAAGACTCAAGAGAGGAAATAGAAGTAATGATCTTAAAAATGTGTCTATCTTATTCTAAAGGAATTGCAATTCAGAAGCTCAATAATTTAATGAGAATTAGTTGTCTTTTATGGTTTTTTTTTTTTTTGTTTTTTTTTCACTTTTTGTGATTAGTAACTAAATAAAGATTAATTATTTCATTTAAATTATCAAAATGTATACAGAATACTATTTATGCAACATGAAAAGTAATTTTAAAAAGGAATTTTTGTCTAAAAACTGACTAAATTTAAAAAAATAAAACATTTTTATCAAAGTAATTACTAATTTAATTTAAAAAATACTTATTTTTATGTACTTCTGAAATTAGGTCACAATAAAACTCATAAATATCTAATTCTTCAATTGGACATCAAAATTTATCAAAACATATTTTTTTATATGTCTTTTAACATAATTTTTATATATTATA
>KZ807645.1:56732-67470 GCA_000696205.2 Oncopeltus fasciatus | reverse complement strand
CAAATCATAAATTTTTATTTCTTTTATCAAAACATAAAACTTGAAAAAGAAAAAGAAAAAAAAAAGTAGATAATTTAATTAAATTAAATAAACAGTAAAAAAATGTAATTTCTATCAAAATTTTTTAATAATCACATTATTTATGAATAATGTAATTAATAAGCTTTCAAGGCATTTATTACTATGTGATAACATTCTCAGAAGTAAATATAAAAAAGAAATTATCCATAATTGAATTTCATAGGTCTTTAACCCTGAATTTCTTCAAGCCAATCCCATAATGTTTGTCACACCAAGAAGCTGATTATTTTAAGCATCAATAAAGATGGAGAGAAATCTTACAACATCTGTATTAAAAAGCAGTTAGATCACTAAGACTGACATGGGTTCAGTTATGAGTATAAGAGTCCCACACAATCCTCCAAAATACTTTTTTTTCAATATGAATTCCGCATAAAAAGTTCATAAACATCAGAAAAATACAATGAACATACACAATATTAAAAAAATATTTTTCATGGTTAATGACAATGAATATGACAATGATTCTTCAATTAGCCTATCAAAATAGCTATGTAATTTAATAATGAAGTATATAATGGCAGAGCATTTCACATCGATGTTCAAGAAAAACATCACATGAATATTCAATTTATGAGGGTCAGTTCCTTCAGAACAAGAGAGAGTACTGGTAGACTGGTCATCAAAATCAAAACCAGACAAGTATAACACATCACTGGAGCCTTCCAACCTCAATCTCTGTTATTTCTTTCTTTTCCCCAAATAGTACAACAAGCAATTAGTTTATTAACTAAATATATCTAGGTCTAAATAAAATTATAAAAATGAACAGATATTCTTTATAAATACATTTATATTACAGTTAATATACTATCAAAATTAATAAATTTTCAGGGTTTTCAGAATTTAATGGATTCTTTCTCACAGAGAAAAGGGCATTATAGATTTACTAAATGAAATGTTAACCCACTCCGTATTTTTCAAAGTAAGAAAGAAAATGATCCACATTTATCAGTTAATGTTATGTAAAATCTATTCCAAATTTAGTTTTAAATGATAAAGAATCACAATTTTTTTAAATGTTATGTAGTATCATTAAAACTAGTGATAATTAATGGTTTATTCTTATTTATAGTCGAGGCACAAATATATATCACTTGGTAGTTATATGGGATAAAATTATCTGTATCAGCATGTAATATACAAGCCCTGAAGCCATTTTAATCTAATGAAGGTAAATATAATCCCAAAATAATAAATAGATTGAATTCTTTTAAATAATTTAGTTTAGTGATTCTATTATTATTATATTATTTTAGCAACAAAAAAAAAATCAATGGTACTTATATAAAATAAAATAAAAAGGGATGAATAAATTGCATGTATAACAGGAGGTACCTGAAGTTCAGCTGTAGTCAAGTTATTGGGAGGTGGTTGCTGTTGCTGCTGCTGCTGCTGCTGTTGTTGCATCTGTCTAGTATAAGGAGGAGGAGTTTCTTGTGTTGCAGGCATGACTGCTGGTTGGGCACCCCCTCGAATCTAAGACAAATTTGTAACATTAAAAATTAAATAGCAATAAAAAAATCATTTTGACTTATCATTGAAATAATAATTAGAAAAATTCTGTAGCCAATTCCTAATTCTAGTCCTGGATTCAATAATTTCGGTGTTAAGATTTCCACACATAACTTTAAACTAAAAAATATTAGAAATTGTTCAAAATACACTAGGAAAAAAAATCTGATCACAACAGTTTAAATTTAATTGTTTTTAACAATAAAAGCCTTTAATAAAAATGAAAGGCTTTTCTTATTATTTTTTTAGATGTGGTGTGGTGTCAGTGTGTGGGGGCGTCCATGGGTGCACTTGTGCGTGTGTGTAATTATTGTACATATTTAATAAATCAAATCATACTTAAGGGGAAAAAAGTCTGTTATGCAGATGCTGGCAAACAAAGCAGATTTCAAATTTCATTTAAGATGAATGCAATTAATGAATTATTTGTAACCAAGGTTCATAAAAATTTTATCTATGAAAGCCTTTGATTTAAGGTTTCTAATTGGAAGAAAATATTAATCTAAACGACTTTTATTATAAGCTGAAGTAATGAAATTTAATAATACTTTCTACAATTTTGGTTTCCATTATAAATAATGTAATAAAATACTATTTTTTTTAACACAGATAATTGTATCTAAAATTAACATGGAATATATAGTCCTTGTTAATAAATTCAATGATAAACCTTAATGTATTCCGCGCAGTGTTATGACATTGTCATTTATTTTGTAATGACACTACCAGGTATGCAAGTTTAAAATGTCGTTTTAATTCCAATAGAATGCGCTCTTAGCCTATTGAAGGATTTGCTTATCTCTAAACGCTATTTTGTTTGTTAGTCATTTGTTTAGAAAAGTCAGTTGTTTTAAGTCGTTTACGTGGACGTATCATACCTTTCTTTGGTGTTAAAAATGTCTAATTTTAAGCCAAATAAAGAGCATTTGCGGCATGTCATGATTTTCTTATTTAATCAAAAGAAAAAGGCATCTGAATGTCATCGAATTTTTGTTGAGACTTTTGGCGATCTTGCTCCAACCGTCAAGACATGTGAACGTTGGTTTCAACGTTTCAAACGTGGTGATTTTGATGTTACTGATCAAAAACGAGAAAATCGACCAAATCGACTACGAGCTTCTCAAGCCCGGCGAAACAGTCAATACCGAGCGCTACCGACAACAAATGATCAATTTGAGTCACGCATTGATCGAAAAACGCCCAGAATGGGCTCACAGGCACGCCAAAGTCATTCTTCAGCATGATAACGCTCCTGCACATTCAGCCAGATTGACTAAGGAAACGATTTCTTCGCTTGGTTGGGAACTCCTACCCCACCCGCCATATTCACCTGACCTGGCGCCTTCTGATTATCACCTCTTCTCATCGATGGGACACTCATTGGCGGAGCAACACTTCAACAATTTCGAAAACGTACGAAAATGGCTCGATGAATGGATTTCAAATAAAGATGAAGCATTCTTTTGGAATGGTATCCATATATTGCCCGAGAGATGGACAAAATGTGTAGAAAGCGAGGGCCAGTACTTTGAATAAAATATATTATACTTTTTTTTAAATTACTATGTATATATTTTAAGAAATAAACGACATTTTAAACTTGCATACCTGGTATGAAGTAGATCAATATTTTGACTTACTTTTTCACTAATCTGCTCTTTATTCTTGCACATTTTTTTTCAAAGAGGGGGTGTGGGGTTCCCCCAAGATTTCTTTGCAGAAAATTCGCAGAGAATTTAAAAATATTCAGCAGAATTTAACCATAACACAGTAGAATCATAAACCAATGGTGCCAGTTAAACTAAGGTTTTCCCTGTCTAAAAATAAGACAAAACCCAGTACCGAAAATCATTTGCTCCGTATAGACTTAGAGCAAGCAAGAATAGTTTTAGAAGATAATATAGAAATCTCTTCCTCATGATAAGAGTAAGCTTTAACTATTTACTCAAAGCATGGTGCTTTGTAATGGTTACTTTGAAGATATGACAAAAAATAAGAAATAAAATAAAATTAAGAAACAATTCAAAGTTATTAAAATTTACACATAATCCCTATCAATAAACATTCACTACATATCCAACTCTAATAATAATTATGCATAATAACATACAGCATTTGCTGCTGGCTGCGGTGGTTGGTCAGCAAAAGGATTATATTCTTCAAGTCCTCTCTGTACGCTACTTGTTTGTTTAGTAACTTGTTGAACTGCAGGATCCTAATGTAAAGAAGAACAGCTTTTGAAATTATATAGTCAAATCTACATAAAATACTAAATTGATTACTAGGTTCCTACCAAATCATATTACATTTATCCACAAACAGAAACTAACCCAATCATTCATTCTAAAAACATAATACTGCATATAAAGGGAAAATAAAGTTTAATTTTCTACTGCTTTAGTGTATAAATGTATTTAAACGTGATTTAGAACTAATAAAGCTAAGAATAAAAGTACATTGAAATAAAATTAGACTACAAGTAGCATAGTGTATCAAAAAAATTTAACACTCACAGCAAAAGGATTATCCACAGTTGGAGGTCCAAATGGATTAACTACGTCGTCAAAACCAGACATTTTAGAACCTTAAGAGGATCCCACAAACTATACTTCACTAATAAAATTCGTTACAATTCACATCTGAGCAACTAATGTTATATTACAGCTAGAACTAAGCCCACACAGAAATCACTAAATGACGTAACATATATTCGGGTAGGTAACAGAAAAGTTAAAAGGTCACAGCCTTGTCTATTATAACCTTTTCCCCTAAAATCACATTCAATGAAAATCTAATTCATACAAACTAACAAAACATTAACTTCTTAAAATATATTTCTAAATTCTGATAACGATTTTTTACTTCAGCTTTTAAGACGATATTAATTACAATGAACAATATCAAGTATACAAGTAATTGAATTTACACAGTAATAAACAAATCGATAAACTTAAATTTATCATTGGTAAAAGTGAATTAATTTAAGCTCTTATGTCATGCATATCTGTATTTAGATTTAACTAGCCCTCCCCTCACACTAACTACATAAACACAAACTTTATTAAATTAAGTAGCGCCTCCACCTAAACTGTATATACTGAGATTTATTTAATGAAGGTAATAATTGTTGTGTTGTAAATATCTTTCTAATCAAATTTGTTTATCAGATAACCATTCACTCTTCGTGAACTAGTTTTGTTTGCAAGAATCGTTTTATAGCACTAACAGTTTCAGGTTATATTGCGTTTCAATTCTTATAGCTTAATATTTTTACAAAAATAAATGTGCGAGAATAATTTATTATTAATAGAAAAGTTATTTTAGTCTTTTAACAAGTCTTGGGTTTTATGGTAGACTTGACTTTTAATGATACAATTACAGCTGGATAGTTGAATCGTTCATTTAAATGGAAGCATATCAAAATTCTTGTAAAGTAGAATTGGTATTCCTTTGCGAATCTTGATTCTAGTTTATAGACTTTAAAAGATTCTCGAAGTAATTAAAATATTTTATTCTTTAAGTTAGTGTACTTGTCACATAAAGCAATTCATATTTTCGCTTTCAGATTCTTTATTAAATATATATATAAGATGCACCAAGACCTTCGTGGCAGGCGGACCTCCCAGTCATGAGACAGTAATCCGAGGGAATTTGTAAGCTCTTATCTCTGCGTTATCTTCAGGGGATTGTGCCTCTAGGTCCTCCCACTCCCATGTACTCGTTCATAATCATCTCAAAGAATATTTCCGAGAGGTCATTCTATGTTGTAATTTTCCCTGTCTCGTTGGAGCCATGACACTCAGTGAATATGTGGTGTATTGTTGTTTGGCTTCCACAGATTTCACACATTAATGAGGCTCTTCATTAATCACGTGGAAGCAACATTTTTCGGGTGTAGTTTGTGTGCCCTTGTCGGACTCTCACTAGTACGACTTCATTCCTTCGGCAGATATCAGTAAAAGTTTTCCAAGATCTGACAGTTTACTTTTTTTTTTTTTTTTTTTCTTTTATAGGCCTGGCAACCACTGAGGGTCATTATTGCCCCAATTACTATTATCTATCATCGTTGTAGACAATTTAATGTTATGTAAATAGATATTTTTTTTTTTTTCAAATTTTTATAATTCATTTTATTATACAGTTATATTATTGATACAAAAAAACATTATTAGGACAAGAACTCTTTTAAATTTTAATCTTTTTTTTTCTTTTTTTATTATTATTCTACTGCAAATACTTTTAATCTTCAGTCTTAAGTATACTATGATATCATTACACCATTTTTCTTTTAGCAGTTCTTAGTATATGAGTGCGTGGCTTAATGTAATATATGATATCAGTCTTATTGTAAGGTTTGTTGAGTCAAGTTCCCTGTCCAAGAGACGGCCAAAGCCCCCACCCCCCGATCTCCGCCACCGCCACACCCGGCTGCTCTCTTTGATATGTTGTGCATTGTAAATAGTTTCTTAGCTCTACAGGTGAGACGCGTACACCCCCTGCCAACCAGAGTGCTCGCGTCTCTCCAGAGCCCGGGACCTAAAAGACGGTCCAGAGAGTCGGGAGTAGCCGAGGACATGCGACCACGAGAAGAGAGGACCCGACCGTACTAGGCTGTGATTTGCCAGTATTAGAATTGGCAGTTTACTTTACTTTCCTTCATTTATCGATAGTTGTGACAGACTATTCGACATCCCATATTTATATAATTAATTTTTTCCTTAACTTATGCCCGAAGATCACGTGGAGGAACTTTGGGGAAGGGTATACCATTGACAATGACTTCTTTATAACTGATATTTCCGTCATACCTTCTATTATCCGTCTTCATTGGTTTCTGCAAACCATCCTCCGTTGGCGAGCGCTTTCGGAAATTGTCCATCTTCTTGGCCGAATACATGTGTTCACTGTCACTGTCTGTATTCCGTCAGTTCATTCCCAACTATCAGCTGCAGTGACAAGGGACCCATGCAATTCTTACAGTTATATTATGTTTACCTAAGTCATTGATTGCTTCCATTGTGTGAATTATAAGAGTATGTGTAGAATATATGTATAGCTGAAAGGGTAGATAATGAATCTGCAAAAATTATTAGACGATAGCCTATAGGAGTGGCTATTAGAAGTGCCTTACTTATTGCGACAAGTTCAGCTGTATAATTTGAACAGGTATTATATAGAGTAAATTTATATATCCTTATTAGAAACGCTGCTCCAACACCATTTCTGTTTTTCGAATCATCTGTAGAAATTGAAGTACTTGGCATTAATTGCCTGCTCAAATTTTTTTTTTTTTTTTTTTTTTTTTTTAACTCGCTGCGTAATCGTCATATGGTAGTTCAAACTCGTTCAGGATAATAATTTCTTCAACACGCACTATCGTTTTCAGAAATTTATAAAAGATGTATAAGTGTAAAGGTATTATTTATTTAAATGACAGATACATAATAATTTAGTGTGAAAAGATCTCTCTAAGCCTAAGAGGAGATTCTCATGGTTCAGCTTACAAAGAAGCAATGGGAATAGACCGAAAAGCAACAGTGGCTATTCTAATGCCGGTATTATGTATTCTGTGAAGCATAGTCAGTATCGCAGCATCACAGGCTGATCTGCAAGCAATGTAGCCATAGTCAATCTTCGACATAATCAGGTATCTTAAAAAAAAGAAGCAGTCATGCAGTCTCCTCCCCAAGGAGTATTCGAGAAGCATTTTACTAAGTTCACTGACTGAATGCATTTTGTTTTTAGGTTATGTGGGTTACACAAATTAAGTTTATAGTCGAATGTAAGACAAAAATATGTTTCTTTGAGTGTGATTTGAGAGTTGTTTATATAAAGTAGTGGTGTATTAATGACTCTGCGTTGTGGGAAGATTACATAAGAAGTCTTTTCCGTTGAAATTGTAAAACCATGGTTTTTGAGTCAGTCACATGGTGTCTAAAGCGTTTTTTACAATATTTATGGTATTTTCTCTAAGCAGTTACCTTAATAATATATTGTTATATCAATGGCAAAAAGTATAGCTTGAACAGGGGCTAGATTTTAGTAAACGGGTTAGTATTTTTCTTGGTCTTAAAAGTTTTCATCAGGAATTTTGTTGATCATACTTTTATGACTCAAGTGATGTGCCAAGTAGAGAATTATTTCAAAATGTGCGTTGAGGGTTTAGTATTTCATTTTTTAAATAAATAATAAAACTCAATTTATTAGAGGACAACTTTAGAATGTGTGGAGTGGCGAGTTATTTGCCTTTGTGAAGTGTTCCAATTAGTGAATTTCTTCGATATATTCTTTGTTGTTAGTATTTTTGTAAATTGGAAAATTTTATTCTTTCATATGGTCTTTATGTTTTGTAACTGGTTCATGCATGGTGCAGGTCAACTTTTTATTAGGTTATTGGTGATTTATTTCATTAGAAAACAACTTTAAGGTGTGTGTAGTGGCAAATTTGCCTTTTTGAAGTGCCTTTCAATGGACGAGTTTCTTCAAAATTTGTATTTATGATGGTATTTTTATACTTTTTTTTCTTATTATAGGATCTTATATGGACTTGTGTAAATTTATCTTAGTGACTCGAGGGGTGTATAAATTAACGAATTTTGACAAAATGTGTATTGCAGGTTTAGTATTTCGGATAATTTTATTGTATTATAGGGTTTCATGTCATTTTTAACATACCAACGGTTGAATCAGGGGTGAGTCAAGTAGTGAATTTCATCGTAATATGTGTTGAGGTTTAGTAGTTTTAGTAAATTTTTGTATCCTTATTGGAGTAGATTATACCTTTGTGACTAGAGGTTTGTAAATTAGAAAATTTCGCCAAAAAGGATTATCTAATTATTGTATGATGAAGGAGGTGCGACAAATTGTGAACTTCGTCAAAGTCAGTATTGCGGGCTTATTATTTTCTAAAAAAAATCGTTCTGTTATGAAATTTATCTCAATGTTATTTTGTAATTGATAAAATTTTGATGCAGGCTTGTGCCAAGTAGTTAATTACTTCAAAATATGTGTTTCAGGTTTAGTTTTTGAATAATGTTATTGTATTATAGGGTCGTTATGTAATTTTTACACTTGCCCATTGTTTGCTAAATAGAGTGCACCAAATAGAAAATTTCTTCGAAATATGAGTTGCGGGTTTAGTATTTTTGGTATTTTTCTTGGTCTTCTCAAGAATTTGTGGTTCTCATCAGGAATTTGTGGACCAGGCCTTATGACTCAGGCGATGTGCCAAGTAGCGATGCGGCTTCGTGAATCTTAGTATTTTTGTATTCTACTTGGTCTTATAGGTTCTCAAGTTGAAATCAAGAATCAAACGGTGTAGAGCACCGTTTATGATTCCAGTGGTGTGTCTGGTAGCAATTTTTGTCAAAATATGTGTTGGAAGCTAAGCATTTCGGAATATTTCATTGTATAATAGTGTTTATAAGTGATATTGTTAATGACATTAAAAGCGGAGTTGGTCTCCTCTGGAGCTGGGGCATATTTCGCGCCCGATGACGAATTGGAATCCATATTCACTCCATAATATTTCCATCTGTTTGAATGGGTATAGTTTTGAGAAAGACCACCTTTGTGGCTCACAGAAGGTAGAATATTATATATACGGTTTTTCCAGCCATTTTGTGCAAATACAAGAGTAACAATGTAATGGCGAAGAAATACATTTGCGGACAAACAAATCACGATAGTTTCACTTGGGAGCGAGGAAGAACAAAAAGTTACTCTGCAGGAAGTTGTGGGAATAAGGTTTTTATTATGCTTTATAAAAACTTAGTTGACGTTGGTTATGTGATTTTCTAAAATTTCTTGAATAGTTTAACACTATAAATCGTAAAGACGAATAACTCCTTTACAATTTATCATTGAGAGAATTATGTGTTCGGCTTTAACAGGAACCCCATCAAAAAATGTTGTAATTTTTAACAGTAGTTTTGCTTGGAAAGGTTGTTGACTAGAATAAGAGTACTTCATACTTTTAATTTCTTGATTGACTGGACTTTTCTTGCTTGTGCCACAATCGACTTCTCTCTCAAAAAAGGAGATACATTAGGTAGACATCGAACCGGGGCTTTCTCGGGCTTATTCGCATTATAATAAATTTAATATTAGCGGCATTCACAGCATCGAACAAATAAAAGAACAAGTTCTTTGTATAGTATGGTTGCAAGATGTCGCAAGTAGATTATTCAGTGGCTAAGTGTTGCAGGGAGCTTTCTTCAGGAAGATACCTTGAGAGGGGTTGAACACGCTGAAAATCCCCCCCCCCCTTTTTTTAGCGGTAATTATGCAAGGCCTGATAATGAAAGTAGTTTATTCAATACTCTGTGTAATGGACCACCTTCTTGGAGAAGATACCTTCACAGGGGTTGAACATGTAGAAGAGCACCCAGACATACGGGAGGATGATGGCGAGGAGAAAGACGGTCTCCTCCCCGAAGTTCAGAGGCTCAATTGGGTCTGAAGAGACGTCTTCTTGCTCATCCTCCTCGATGTCTTGCCTGTGCTTATCCCAGTATTGATAGGCTTCCTCGTCCCGTCTCCCGTGCTCTCTCACATCGCTTAGCCTTGCCTCCGTCTCAGTACTCGAGGCGTACTCTTTCCCATGGATCTGCGAATTCCAATATTACCTATAAATATTGATACCATATGTAATGATAGCATGCATGTACATAGTGTGTGTTCAGTTAGTGAGGGTTCACCGCAACGGCTATGGTTATGTGAGCCACGGTCATCAAAAATCTCAGTGTTCATTTTAAGTCGTTGGCTCAATTTTTTTGTAACTCTTATTTCTTTTAAAATATTTTTAATTATTGATGCTAAATTCTTAGAATAATTGCTAACGCTCCATATTATGTGTCCAACTCTACCCTTCATTACGACTTTAATATTCCTTTTGTCAAAGACCTTATCTCCACCCGCTTCAAACTCTTCCATAGTAAACTCCAATTTCATCCCAATCCATTTGCCCAATCCCTGTCGTCGGACTCCAATCCCCACAATCCTCCCCGGCGACTAAAACGGAGATGGCCTCGCGACCTCCTGGGCCTTAATGCCTAAACTTATTGGGAGTGGGGTCGATGGGCCCCTTCTCCCTGCACAGTGATGACCATTTATTTATTTATTGTTAATTTTATTTTTATTT
>KZ807645.1:25664-52118 GCA_000696205.2 Oncopeltus fasciatus | reverse complement strand
ATAATTACAATTCTTGTATATTATATTCTTTAAATTTTCTCCATAAATATATTATTCAGGGAGGATGTTAGACGTGGGTGTCGGTCACAGGAGTAAAAAATCTAAATTAAAGTGCCGACAGTTTCGAAATATTAAATTCCTTCTTCAGGGTATACATTAGAACAGAAAATGACAATATGTAAAAGACCATTCAAATAGTTAAGAAGCAAATAATTATTCAAAAATATCATATTTACAAGTAGTCAAGTATTAAAATTACTATTATATAAATGGTGTGAGTTAAAATAATGCATAATTTTAGCTGAAAAAATATATAAATATGTCTAATATTTTTGAAAAACAATAATAAGTAAGTTGAAAAGGGACAGCTCTATGGCTACACTATCTAAAAACCAAGATTAGACTGGTCGCAGATCCTGTCCGACTTATCACCTCTCGACTGTCCTTATCTCCCACTCCCACCTTCCTCCATACCACTCCGGGTCTCTTGTTTACATTCCCGCTTCCACTTTCTCATTTATAAATTGAGTATCCTGTTAATAATTAAAAGAATTACAGTCCCGTATAACACGTAACGCTTCGTAAAACCTCTACGTTTGTTGTCCATCTCTATTTCAAGTATCTCTATATTATCTACTTGGAGATCAATTGCGTGTACATGCTCACTCGCATTTTCAGATAAGACAGTGTTATTACTTCCCTTCCTGAAAACGAGCGAATATTGCCTTATCCTTTTACCCAAATATTGACTCATCTCACCATTATATTATTCAGTAAAAAAATATTTTTAAAAATTTTAAATTTTGTTCACGTAGGCTTCCAAGGCCCTCAGACATATTTACCAATACTTCTTCCGGGTTCAACCGTGTCTTGGAGTTTTTACGTGCCAAGCTTTCGCACATCGTGTGATGGCTTCTTCAGGGCTGAATGTAGAATGAGAGCGTCGTTTATTTTTGTTTTTTTTTTGTGTTTTTTTTTTTGCCTTTATATTTTATATTTTACATTTGTCGCGGTACCGGATTTAGGCTTTTACCTTATACTATGGGCATATTTTAAGGTGGTTAGATAATCTTAGGTTAATTTCTTTATTTGTTACATTTTAGGAGAGGAGGGCCCCTCATTGTTAAAAAAAAAAAAAAAAAAATGAGTGCGTCGCTTGGTGCAGGGGCCTTATATATCCCTCTTCGTTCGGACAATAAATATATTATTTTTGTTTATTAATGTGACACTGATAAAATACAGAAATCAGGAGGATAAAGGATGCATATAACTTATGGTCGTTGGGTGGTTTACACCATTAAACATTGTTAAATCCCGCGGAAACTGTTTTTTAGATTTGTTTTAATTTTAATTTTAATTTTTTTGTGATTTTTGTTTCGCTAAAATTCGAAGGGTGGAAAAATCCTCGGAATCCTTTCCTAAAGCGGACAGAAAGGACAGATCATTGGGGATGAAAAATATGAAAGAATTCCGAAGAGTGGATCTGGATTTCATTGTTTCAACGTCACATATTGAATAAGAACATCGAAAAAGACCTGTGTATTCGGGATAAAAATGTTTTCGGCGCCGAAACTGTTATCCATTTCGTGATTTCGATATGACAATAGTCGTCTTATGTTTTCTGTTTTGCTGATTTCCATTTCCCGCTCAAAAATTTTTTTTCAAAAGAGAAATAGTGGATTATTCCATAGCAAAAATCCGTGAACTATATGAAAAGAAGAAAGAAAATACCTTCACGTAGGAGCTGCGTAATCTATGCAGGTTTCCCTTCCTCCATTAAAGATTGATATAAATGAGAGTAAATTACTTTTAAAAGGTTATCGAGTTTGGCTGTTAAAAAATTATATTTTAGACTTATTTTGTTATATACATTTTTTGTTAACGTTAACAATAACGAAGATATTGAGATTTTAAATTTTGGTTTCCCTTTAAACCCCCTCCTCCCCCATCCCGACCGATTTCAGCCATTAACGAACTCATCCAACGGTTTCTAAAAATTTAGAAACCGTTGTCGAAATTGGTTTCAGTACTTCAAAAATTTCTGACACTAGAGTTTATACAGACAAGTAAATAAATATGTGTGTGTGTGTGTGTGTGAGTTTAAAATTATTAACAGCCCATATTTTCAGCATCTCCAAAATAGAATCGACGAAAAACCGTTGAAATTTTTCGAAAGTTGTGTCTAGAACCACGGGAGTAGCTAATTTCCAAAAGTGAAATTGACGCATCCCAAAAAAAACCAACGAAATCCGAGGGATTTAACCCTGTCAGTAACTCAATGATCTAAGGGATGTACTAAGTTTACATGAAAGTGTATCAGTTTGCATAAGATGCCGGATATTCTTTCTGATTTCAGCCAAAAATTAAGTCATTCAATTAAGTCATTCCACGTTTGCAACAGAAATCAAAGTACTAAATTTTAAATTGTTTCAAAAATGTGAGTGACTGTCTAACCACTATCTATTACCAAATAAATGATTATTTATATTATATTAAAAAGAATAGATCAAAATGACGCATGTTGTGACGTTCTGAAGACTTATAGCTATATTATTTCGCAATGAAAACCCAAGGATAATGACAAAATGAAATAAGTTGCCTTTGTCTTAACCCGCCTTTGTATAAATGAAGGTTGGCTGTTTCAAGAGTGTTAATGATAACCTTCAGTGAAGGAAACCTGAATGTCAGAATGTATTTGTAGTCAGTGTAGGTCTTATCTAGACTATTTCAAGCCCTTTTGAATGGGGTGTGTCATGGATAGCTTAAGTGAATAATTTTTGTTTTATTTTGAGATGTAATTTGAAAAATGATAAAAAATATATTTGCTTCAATGGTTGGCGTTTCAAATTACATATTAGTTCTCAACCTATACAAAGAGTGAATTACTTTAAGGAGATAATAGAATAAAAAAAGTACAGACAAAAATGATGGCTTTTGGAGGTTTTTCTGAGATGTTTCCCACTAGATGGTCATTAGCATTGTTTTTACTTTATATAGTTTTGTTTGTCAATCAAGGTATATTTTTATTATATAAACAAATGGGTTATCTTTATTATTTTATTTTAATTTTCCTATGTTATTTATTGTCAGGTTGGTTGGTGACAAAATCTCAGGATGCTGACAACAATTATAGCTATAACACTGAAATTGCAGTATTGATGACAGAAGCTATCAAATTAATTGTGTGTTTTGTTGGCTATTCTTTTGAGTGAGTATAATATTTTGTATTTTAGTAGGTTATGAAGGTGTTTTCTAATAATGATAGATAAGTATATTGCATTAATGTTTATTTTTATTGTCCTTTGTGAGTTTAAACTTTAACTATTTAGTTAGAAGCCCTCAATGCATTATTCTTGGGACTTATGTTTTATAATTATTGTTTTAATGTTTGATACATATTGAAAACGGCCCAAATTTGTCTTTTTTTTTCCGTTTATTTGTGGCTTTTGGAAAATTCTAGCCAAATCATAATTTTTTTTTTCCGATTGACTCCTCATATTTCAAAGTTATTGTAATTGTGCTTGTATTTCTATTGCAAATTGATATTGCCTAAGTTATTACAATTTCTTTTGTATTAAAAAGGTTATTGGCTTTTATTTAACTTTAATTTAAGTTGCCTTTAATTTACTTATTCATTGTTTCCTCTTCTCTTTATTCATTGTTCTGAAATTTCTCTAGTCAATTTATTTAGCAAAGATGAACATCCTTGTGAATAGTAATTCTCATTACAATAATTTAGGATTGTGATTGACCATATACAAATATAAAAAGAAAGAAGTAAGATAAATTCCACTGGGAGATTTTGACACCCCTTATACATTTAATACTATTAAGTAATTATATACATGTTTTATGAATATGCATCTATTAATATTCTCTAATGTAATGCACAAAGATTATTTCCAGCATTGGCAGTCTTAAGATTTTTAGTTATAGTACTTATAAATTTGCATACATAAATCTTCCAGAGTCCAGCTTGATTAGATACAGCAATATAGCTTGCTTCCTATTTCTGCAAGTTACATTCCTAACTGTTTTTATAGTTTTCTTTCTTCTTTGCATGCTTGAGGAAGCATAGGCAACAATGAAAAGTAATTTTTACATGATCAGAGATCCATTTGATCATACAGTTGCAATAAGATTTGTATTACTTAATCAATGTTAATGAATTTCAGTATTGAAAATAGGTTTGGCTAAAAGCATTAAATGAATGTGATAGGTTTTATTCACAAAATTATTAAGTGGGCACACATATAAGGCAGTAAATATAAAGAGTAATAATAATGAAAGATGCTAATCAAAATTTGACATTTACATTGGTAAGGGACAGCAACAGATTACATGGCTGGAACTGTAAAAACAAATAACTATTGAAGGCCATTATTTTTTTATTTGCATTCAAATAAGACTTGAAAACTGATGAATCTTGGAACATGTTAAGTACTGGAGATTATAATAATGTCTTATTATACAGGCCTGATTGGGATTTCTTTTATTAATTTTTATTTTTTTAATTAAATTCGTTCATCTTTTTGTATTTCTTCATTAGTTAAAATTACTTATGTATATATTATCTCAAGTAATTGTTCAAATCTAAAGGGACAGTTTAGTGAATTGTTAATTTCCATTAGATTAAGTATAATTATAATCTTACTAATGGCTCAGGACCTGCACTCTTTATAAACAACCTTCACCATGTGCCTCATTTTTATAAAGCTTCCTGGAATCAATTAAAAGTTATGTTTTTGATAGGCTTTTTGTCTTCAAAAATTATATCATTCTTCAATTATTATCATTTCTGTATTAGTCAGAGAATACAATCTCTGACAAATATTAAGTGCCCATAATCCTATTTTTAAGTTAGTTTAATTTTACTTTTACAGCCATGAAGTTCAGAATCTTTGAGATCTTAATTCCCTGTATTTTAAACTTAAACTTGTATTAACTCAACTAAGAGCTGATTTTTTTATTATTATTAAATGTCTGTTCAGTTTGTATTTCTTATATTTTTAGGCTTGCTTAATTATTTATATTTGTAAGTTTGTTTTTATTTATTGAAAAAGCTAACAAGTTTTTACTTCCATTGAACCAATTAGAATCAAGGAGAGAGGGGCTATCAAGAGGCAGCCACTCTATTCTAAACACTAATATCTGATGACTGTATCCTATATCACAAGGTTTGGGAATATCGAACATATCTTCTTGGCTAAGCCACCATCCATTTCTAAATCTTTTAATCTTATATTATAATGAAACAATTGTGCACTTGACAAATTTCCAAAGATTATTAGTTGTACATTAACTTATTTTAATTTTCCAAATAAAAGGATATAGTAATTTATAATATATTTTCTAATAAATTTTCACCTGACAGGAATTAAACTGATATTTTTAATAATAAAACCCTTTAAAATCAATATTTTTAATATTAGTATCTATTTTGTTTAATTAAATTTAAATTGCTTTATAAAGATATTTGAATTAAAAGTTAGAAGGTTTTTTATTTTCATATTCATAAAATACATTATCAGTGAGCTGCTTTTAATTAGATTAAATTTATATATAATTTCGTTTTGTACAATATTTTACTTATTATATTTTGCTCCAACAGGCTTTTAAAAGAGCATTAAAATGGAAGTTTTCAGTGTATAATTCCAAAATAAGCTCTCACTTATGGTTCTCCGTTATGTTTCATAGTTATTGAAACTGCTTTCAAGTTTTTGATTGTATTATTGAAAAACTCTTAAGTTTTTATCAGCATGGATTCAGTATTGTCAATTTAACCTTCTCTTTTTTTTCTTTTCTTTTTTCTAATGATATATTGACATTTATTTAGTTAATGTCATTAGATGAATATATTGAATTAATGAATAGGCTCTCAATATGAGCAGATTATTTAGGCTAAATTCTTTTGTGGAGTGTGCATGTGTGTGAACTCCTTCCAATTCAACTCAATCAGTGATTTAATTATGAATATCTTCAATTGTTTTTTTTGTTGTTTTTTTTTCAGGAAAAATGCTTGTTCAATTTTTCATGAAACCAGGAGTAATATAAAAGGTAAACCATCAATTGATGTTTTACTGTAGTGAGTCTCTGCACATTTATATACTTGTTTCCAGTTTCCCTTTTTATCTTATATTTTTCTTTCAGTTTTAGGTTTGTATTTTGTTCCTGCAAGTCTTTACTGCATCTACAATAATCTGGCTTATATTAACCTTTCAACATTTGACCCAACTACCTACTTTATTGCTCTTCAACTTAGAGTTGTTGCAACTGGTATTGTTTTTCAGGTGACCTTATTTTTTAATTATTATAGTTTGTATTAAATTATTATACTTGGCTGCATTGCTAATTTCAGTCATCGAATAATTAAGACTTCATCATTTGATGTCATTATTTTAATCATAAACCTCTCAATTATTAGGCAATTGATTTATTAGGATGTGAGTGATTAAGCTAGTTTTTGTTACTTTAATATTACTTTTTCCTACACTTTAGAAGTGTTGAGTACTTAACTGTAATAATAGCTGACTAAAATAAGCCTAAAAATAAACTGTCTTTATTAATATTCAGTCATAACGTCTAATTTTTCAAAAAAATTTGCCATAGGTGTGCTATATTATTACAAAATCCCCTTTCTAATTATTTATTATAAGTTGACCTTCTTAAGAATCTTCTAAACCTTAAGTTTTTATTTATTTGATTCCCAATTTAGGGCTTTGTAACTTCCCTGCCAATTCTATTATTTAAAGAATTATATATTTTAATCAAATTTAATATTTATTCTTAAGTTCTCTCTTTTCTCTGCATTCAAAGATTATAAGTGAGGTTATTTGTTTGCTCCTTCCAAACTAAATAGTTTATTTCAAGCAGAAATATGGAATCAATTTATAAAGAAAAATCCACAAATTATCACAAAATACTCTTTCCAAAATTATTAATGAAATAGTCGATTATTCTAAAAGTCTTAAAGTTTTTTCAGCTTAGTTTTTTTTTTTTAAGAAATGTGCTAAACTATGTTGCACTATGTTAAATGTTTATTGATTAATAAATTTTAACGAGTTAAATAACAAAATGTATCAACTTTATTTATTTATATTTTTATTTTATTAATGTTTTAAAGCTTATGATATACTTGAAGAAATACACTGCTCATAATTTTCATAGATTTAAAATCCAAGACCTTAAAATTAAATGGACATAACCAAAGGGTTATAAAGAAATTAAACTATAATATGGCTATTGTTTTTTGTTTTTTTTTAAATCTCTGAAGCCTCTAATGTGCCTCTAAATGCCTTGATTCTTCCAGGAAGAATATTGTTAGTTTTAAATGAAATTCCTATTGCATGGAAACTCATTCCACTCATTTAAAATTTAATTATAAAAACATTTAATAAACGTGTGCTTGAAAAGTAAATTTGTGACACTTGACATAGATTTTTGTGGTGCTCATGTTTTTCCTTCCAGAAATGTGTCAAGGAGCAAAAAGTTCCAATCAGCTAAAAAATATGATTGTCAATGTTTCAGTTCAACTTATAATGTTAACCTGTGCCTTATTGAGGTTGAAGTTTCAAAGAACTGTGGTTTTAAGCAAAAATCAGTTTTCTTCCTTAAAAAGAAAATATTTTGTCCTAGAAACTTAATTCTTGTGTCATTTCACAGGAAATTTTGTCTTGAACTTTTTTTCTCATGATTATTTTTCAAAAATTTATAGATTAACAGTATTAAGAATTTCTCAGGTCAGATCATGGTACATATCTGGTGTGTGTGTATTACAAGGTCAATGCTATGATCTTAAGTCAATTTTCTTAGTGAAGTATTATACATATTACTCATACGGAATTAAACTCACTGTTGAACAAATAAAACTTTATTCCAAATTTCATCAAATTGGTTAATTCATTTACAAGAAATTTTGTATATGGTGGACAGAGATGTTTTATTATTTTTCCAGTTTCAGATTCTGTGTAATTTGAAGTGTAAAAAAAAAAATTTCAAGGAAGGGATTGTGATTTCCATTTTTCAAAAACATTATCACAAATTCTTTACAATTAAGAATATGAACTAAAAGTCAAAGCTTTAGTCATCATATTGATTTTTTTTCAAATTTTCTTTCAAATGCAGATTTATCAAAAGCAACTTATTTATTTTTTGATAAATGGTCTTTAATCCTCAGAACAGATATTTTTAATATTAATACTTAATTTTCTGGACTGAGAATATGCAGCAAAATTTTCTCTTATTAAGTAAATACGAGAAAAGTTAACTATAAAGCACAAACAGCACATTCTAACCATTGTAATGTCTTGCAAAATTTCATTCAGAAATTGTTTTATGCCTCAAAATTAGGAAGTATTTGAACATCACACTATTCAATATTTAAATCAGATAAACATCTTTGTGATTGTTGATTCAGATAGCTTGTTAACTCAATAAAATATTAAAAAGTTTGAAATTTGATTTTCTTTTTATTCTACAATAAAATAGTAGTGATTCTTTTACAAATGGGAATAACTGATTCATCTTTCTATTAGACTCCTTGAAACACATTTCATAGGCTTACACGCATGTTTATTCTGTTACTTAACAAGTACTGCAAATCTTATATAATTGTGCTTCATAAATAGTCAGTTGTGATTTTTTGTTTCTGATTTATTTTATTCATATAGGCCTTGACCTGGATTGACCTCTAGCTTAAGCTCAATCACTTTTTAGTTTGTGAATAACTCAGTGTGTCATTGATACCATTGTTGGAATTCTCTGAGAGATAGTTTATCATGCAGGAAGTAGTGAAGCTCTGTGGTGGATACGACTGATTTTATCAATTGTGATAAGACTACTTATTTTAGATTGATCAGGACTGGAGTTCCTAGCCACTTACAAATTGTACAAACATTACTCTCCTTTAACAAAGAAAAAAAATTTCAAATGGAGAATTTTTGACTGTAGATTAATTGTAGAGAATTTGTTGGGGTTTAGTTAAGGTTGGTCAAAAAAAAAAAAAAAAAAAATACAATTTAAAAAATGTATGTTTTATAATTTGCCAGCATTTTGGCTTATATTTTAAGCCATTTTCAGCGCTATCATATAGGCGAGAGGGAAGGTGTTGCCATCTGGATCAAGTATTCATAGCTGTCAGTCATATTATTATATAAACATATATCAAATGGTATTATATAAATCTTCATATCAGATCATTTTACTCACTACATATATATTTTTAAATTCATTTCACTTTCAGATAATATTTAAGAAAAAACTAAGTAGTAAGCAATGGATTTCCCTAATACTTCTAACTGGTGGTTGTATGCTAAAGGAAGTGAATTTTGGTGATGCCCCTTCCTCTTTACCACATGAGGCCCAAGGCAAACAGCTCAGCTTAACATTTTCTGGTAGCACTCTACTCCTCCTAACTCAGGTATGTAGTTTTCATACAAGTGGATTGTTATATGAGTTGATTATTAAGTTAACAAAAAATGTTTATCTACTTTTGTTCACATGAAAATAATTGTTGGAAAAATCCGATTTTTAAATAAGATTTTCTTTGTTAGTTGTTGAAATTTTGCAAAAAAAAAAAAAAAAAAAAAAAAAAAAAAAATGAAAAAATGACCAAGCTAGTTTTTACATTAACATAATCTTTGGATTTGTTATAAAATGTATTGTATCTAGAAATAGTCAGCTCTTTTCCTCTCAATTTTGATATTTTCTACATTAGTTACTATACTCCTGGATTAAAGTAAGACATATAATAAACATAGTGGTTATTGTTACTCTGGAGAACCGATCTATATTTATTAAATTTTCTTAAGATCTTAAGATTATCAAAGTAGTGTGTGTGGTCCATTCAAAGCCATAGCTTTATATGTTCATTTGTGCACAATAGCATTCACAATTTTTTAAATTAACTAAACTCGATATTTAAGCATATTTTTGATAATCATTGAGTGAGTGCATTAATTGTTGAAATTGGTTGAGTGTAATATAGTTTGAGAGAAAGATCAGATTAAAATTTTTTTTTAGAAATCTATTCTTTAGTTATTTTGATGTTCCTCTTTAGATGATATTTTTAAATTTCAATTTTTTTAAAGAATTAAAGTTTTATAATGTTTTATTTAAAGTAATTTGATTAGTTGTTGACTTAGTTATTAATAAAGTTTGTTTTACAATGATTTTATATCCATTTATTTATAGCTTTTGGTTCTTGCATTGTTGATTTGTTGAAGTTTTATAGTTTTTTACCATGTGTCTCTAATTTAAAATTTACAAAAATTCATTTTAGAGAAGTATTATAAATAAATTTTCAACTAAAACTTCTTCAATCTTTAAATCTAAATTAAAGAATAAAAATTAAAAATATGTTATTATTAAATACTTTAACCATGCCCTTTAAAAATCTTGGCAGAATTTAACTTTGAAAGCTTTTTTTTTTTCTTTACTCGTCATCCATATGTAGCATTTGTAGTATAATTATGTACTTATGTAGCACATGTGTTTAGTGTAGTAACTTACAATTTTTAAATTTTTTAGTCGCATATTCATATTTGACTTATGTTATTTTAAAAATTATTCAAAATTAACTTACTTGACTTTAACTAACAGGGAACAACAACTAGTCATAATGGGATTCATGGCTAACCCATGCTTGTGCTACAGGTTCAATTTCTTCCCTTTTATTGAATAATGAAGATCTGGCCATATCATTGGGTGTTTAAACAGGATGATTACCTATAGATAGCTCCTCACCTATTATTAGAAGTCGTGGTTAAATGGGATATAGTAAAAAAAGAAAAAATCCTTAAGTAGGAAGGATTAGTCTTTCTATATTAATAATTAAACCAATATGTTTTCTTTGGGCCTATTCTCAATTAGTCTCCAGTGCTATAAAGCTAGAGTTAACAAATTATA
The DNA here is from genome assembly GCA_000696205.2 of Oncopeltus fasciatus. Taxonomy (NCBI): domain Eukaryota; kingdom Metazoa; phylum Arthropoda; class Insecta; order Hemiptera; family Lygaeidae; genus Oncopeltus; species Oncopeltus fasciatus. The sequence continues at coordinate 41,213 of KZ807645.1, read as the reverse complement.
TCATTTTAATAATACCCGTAACTAAACCGTATGGAACATTGCTGATGGCATTTTAAATACATAGTGTGATTCTGTTATATCAATTAGCGACTTTGAATACTTAAAATGAATCATAATCAATTTAAAACTATCTAAAATCTATTTAATCTAGATAATAAAATATATTATCAAAATATATCAATTTTCTTTTTCATAAATTGTATTATATATATTGGATACATTAGAAACTAGCTCTTTGTATGTCTTTTACAGATAGACTTAAATAAATGTTTTATAATAATTGCATTTTATAGATTCATAATATGTTAAACTTAAAATTGAAAGCAATGTAATATTAATTAGGGAAAATAAATAATAAATTGAAATAAAGCTAGATATTCTCCATTATATTGCTGCTAGGTTAGATTAATATTCTATATCATCATAATCCAATCCCCTCTCTAGCTTGGAAGCAGTGTGGGATTCAGTTGAATAGAGTCCTCTGTGAGCATCCTCTTACAATCAAGTCCACACATACCAAAAGCCTCCCAGTAGCTGAATTCTTTATAGACTGCTACTTACTTTTATTATCTCTGGCGTATTATTCCTATCTGAACTTGCTTTTTTGAACAAAAGTTTTACTTTCAGTCCAATAGTATATCAATTTGTCTTATTTATTTTTCATTTATTCTACATGAGAACTAAGCTTTGGAGCAATAGTAATTGTTGTGTCTCAAGTTTCAGAATAAAGTGCTTCAAGTTTCCCAATTAATACTATATTGTATTCAGTGTGATGTTTCAATCAAATTGATTCTTTATACATAATTAAAATTATATACACTCCCATACATGTGCACTGTTTTAAAAATCAATTATTCTTATAAACTTACAAAAATTTTCTTCATTGTTTTTAGTTTTGTATCAATTATTTTTTTCAGGTTGGTTGTTCCTGTTTAGCTGGAGTTTATAATGAATATCTTTTAAAGTCTAACAGCCAAGATATGAACTTATATTTACAGAATATCTTCCAGTATTTTGATTCATTAGTTTGTATTCTTATAATTTTGTCATTTGAAGGAGACCTCCCAAGATTATTTGAATCTCAAACATATCATCCTTTTCTAAACTATCAGGTATATTTAAAAAGATCTTAAATTCTAATATAGGTTTATTTTTTTAAATATTCTTTCTTTTGCTAATTAGATAATATAATATTGTTATAAGAAGTAGAGAAAGTTAAAAGTTTTTTTGTTTTTTTTTTCCTTTCTTTCTTAATAATTTTGCATTCCTTGTAAGAATTTTGAAAGTTCATATATTTGTGTTTAACTTGGATTTTAGATTTAAATTTATAAACATTTCTGCCAACTAAGCAGATTTCCCAATCTTTCCTTAAAAATGAAGAATAAATAAGAGTAAATGACTAATTTCATCCAAGAACCTGAAAAGGCCAATGTGGAGAAAGAGCTAAAATTACAAAGATCAATTCTCCCACTTACATTACAACGAGACTATGTCTGATTTGGAGTGAAATTCAATATAATCCTTGCATTTAATAAATGGTATAACAGAAGGGACAAAAACTTATATCTATCAATATTAAGTTAAATTATTTTCAATTTGTTATCTCTTTAGGCTGGTATTTGTGTTTTACATTTATTTGAGTTTAATTAATTGCAAAATGAAATTTTAATTTCACAGTATTTAAAGGTAGTTCTTTTTAGAAGTAAAAATTCAAGCTCACACTCTAATTCTTATGTAAAATTGAGAAATATTTTATTTTAAAAAATTTTCCTGCAAAGTTCTACAAAACTTAAATACTTTTTTTGGGGGGGGGGCTAAGATTGAATTATGTTTTAATAATAATTATGCATGCATTATTCATTGATAAATTTTGAAAATATTTTTTAAATAATCATGCACTTTCACACACACTCATATATATTAAATCCTAAAAGAGAGACTACCTTTTTTTCACAATCTTAATTTGTTATGTTTTCCACAATTTCCATATTATCTGAGATCACTATAAAAGGGAAAAAGAAGGGGAAAAATTATGTCTCTTTACATCCTTTAAATATAGATTTTAACTGTAATAGTATTTTTAATTATACATGTGTTTAAAAATAATTCAGATGAAGAAAGTTTTATAAATTTATTTATGATTTAATTTACTTTTCAGGTACTTCTAGTTGTTTTTAATAATGCAGCAATTGGAATTGTGACTAGTTTCTTCCTTCGATATTTAAATTCAATTTTAAAAACTTTTGCTTCTGGTTTAGAACTAGTATTCACTGCAGTGCTCTCCTACATATTATTTTCTATACCTATTTATGTTAACACTGTTATTTCAATTTTTGTTGTCACTTTAGCAACTGTTATTTATAGCCAAAATCCTGTAAATAACACTAAGGCAACTAATGTAAAAGTCAATAGAGAAAAAAGTAATTCATATGTCTAATGACTTTAATTGATTACTTTGTTCTATGCCTTGTTCCTATTATATTGTTACCTTCTATTTAATCTCAATCATTACTAATAATTTGCATTTATTTTAGTCATTTTTCTTTCTTAATTTTTTTATTAATTTACTTATTATTTGATTATAGTAAAAATTTTTCCTTTAATCTTTAATTCAAATAACCCAAAAATTAAAATATCCTGGAAAAGTTAAATGAAGTGATCACATTGAAAACATCAAGAATAAATTAAAATGTTTTTCACTTATAACAAGTTACTTGCCTCAATGTGAAAAGATAATCATATGCTAGTCATAATAAAGTCTTAATCAAGTGATTATAGATATTAGTAGTAAGGAAAGAAAAGTATTTAATTATAATTAACTTTTAATTTCTAAAGCACTACAAAATCATGCAATTGAGGATTGTGGACCAGCATTATCAAATTATTTTTTATAAAATGTATTTATTCAGAATGAAATAATCATAATAATAATAAAGGAAANATTTCTTTTTTTTTATTGTTTATTTTAAATAATAATGAGTTTATCTTATATTTATTTTAATTAGTGTAAAAAGGAATAAAAAAGAGAAAATGATTTCTGGGGTCCAGGTTACCATTGGAAGTTGTATTTTTAAAAAAATTTTATAAATATAGTGCAAAGAATATTATGGAAGAGGAATTTATAGTTAACTCAACCCCTTCTTGATGTAACAATAATATGCTTCCACTTCTAGATGCTGGACGAACTAATTATCTCTTTTAAATAAAATGTGGAGACAAGTTGTCTGGCTAGTTCAAGTTCCTTCAACAATATAATAAATAAAAAAGTTAATAAAAAAAGTAATTTAACTATAGCTTGTTTCATCATAATATTTGATGGCTATATCCTCCTGTTGAAAGTGTTTATCTTAAACCATTACAAAACTCGACCATCCATTACGTTTCTTTCAGCAATCTAAATTTATAATACTCATACACTTGCGGTCATACATTTGAAGTACGTAAAAAAAATAAAAAATAAATAAATAAAACCCATGAAAGTTTCTGAGGCTAAATTTAGGGTTTTATAGTTGTTTTTTTTTTTTTCATCCACCTATTTACTTTCATGGTGTTATTTATTTATTTGTTTTATAACATAATTTTTTTTATAAATTTTTCCTTGTAATATCATTTAAAAAATTATCTATTGTAATATAATCCAAGAAATTTTTATGGTAAGTTTAAAAAAATTATGACTCTTCTAGTGAATTGTATGTCTATAATATCCTTTAGTAAATATTTAGTTATTTATTATGATTGATTATTCATGATTATCATGGTATTTCCATCTACATAGTTATATTATTAAATGCTGTATAGTTAAAGAATACATCGTGCCATGTACATTAATATCTATATTGGTTTTAGTTTGTATCTTATTACATCCTATATATTACTCAGTTTTAAGTGGCTGTAAGTCAAAGATTTTTGATGTCCAATACTTTTTTTTTTAGGGAAAATTTGAAATATTTTTATTGTAAACAAAGAGGTTTTTTTTTTTCTTTATTCATGAATTGTATGTATACTAATAGTAGAGTTATGCTATGAAGCTAATTTTTTTTTCTTATTATGTATATATATATATATATTGGTCATCCTTTCCTTAAATATATTTATTTCAACCACTAGGATATCATAATCTTCTGTATAGGTTAAGTTCCTCCCAAAATAAACATAATGGAATCTCTTTGCTCTATTATAAAAGTTATCCTTGTATTATTTTATTTACCCATATCTTGTGATTCTCTCAGGGTCTGTAACTGGACAAGAATTATCTATATAATCAATGATTTGCTTTTGTTTTTCTGTATTATAATCATAAAAAATTCAGTATAAAAATTAAATTTATAAATATAACATAAAGCTATATGATCATATAATTACATACAACATGACTTACAAGTACCTGCACGTTCAAAAATGTTAGTCAGTACAACAATTTCTATCATCTTTTAATTCCAAATAGGTAGAGAAAATACTATTTTTTTATTAATTCATTTTTTGAGGCTTGATTAAGATACTTTGGGAAATTTTTAAATTACTGTAAAAACTCATATTTATTACTAATAAGTAAGTTCTTCTGACTGAAAGGGAAAGACTTAATTTTAAAATTTACATGAATATTGATTTTTGTTAAATACCTTGAAAAATGTTCACGTAGGCTTCGTCGGTCGTCAGATGTATTTACCATTTCATCTTCCGGGTTGGACCGAGTCAAATTGTTGTTATTTACCGAGCTTTCGCACATCATGTGATGGCTTCTTCAGGGCTGAAAAGAGAATGAGAGTTGTAAAGAGAGATTTTTAAAAATCCAGATGGTATATATTTACCATGTTTTATACACCAGGTGGTGTAAAATCCCGGCGCAGTAGTAGAAGACTACCGTTCCTGGACGTACTCGTAACTAAAAAGGACCACCTCTTGAGTCATTCAATCTACAGGAAACCCACGCATACAGAGATACCTACATGCCACTTCCCACCACCACCCGGCTCAGAAGGAAGGAGTCATCAACACTCTACTCAACAGAGCGGAGATACTCTCAGAACCAGCCCAACTACCGAAAGAAAGAAGACACTTGAAGACCGCCTTCATGAAGAATGGCTACGACCGCAACACTATAGACAAGATCCAGAGAAAGAGAAATATGCAGCGCAACAAGGAAGAACGAGAAGCCGAAGAATTCCAAGGACAAGTGACCATCCCCTACGTCAAAGGGACAACAGAGAAGATCGCCCAAATACTAAAAAATCACAAAATAAGAACAACATTCAACACGGACAGAAAAATAACAGACATCCTTCCGAAACCTAAGGATAAACTTGGACTTCGGACTCCAGGAATTTACAAGATTCCCTGCTCCTGCGGAACTTCTTACATCGGTGAAACCGGAAGGACGATAGACACACGTCTCAAAGAACACATCGCAGACATCAAACACGGACGCACAGAAAGGTCAGCTCTAGCAGAACACTTCGCCAACACCTGCCACCACATCAAATTTGAAGACGCCTCAATACTGGCCCGGGAAAGCAACTACTATCGACGAACCATCAGAGAAGCCATCGAAATAACCAAGAATCCGAAAAATATCAACAGAGAAGACGGATACAGATTGAGCAAAAACTGGAAACCAGCGCTAATTGACAAGAGGATCCAACCAATCAGTGACCAGCTACCTGACTACTCCAGAGACCAGCCACCAGAACACAGTATCAACCAATGGGAAGGCAGACTTCGCCCAAGGACAAGACCGTGCCGGGATTTTACACCACCTGGTGTATAAAACATGGTAAATATATACCATCTGGATTTTTAAAAATCTCTCTTTACAACTCTCATTCTCTTTTCAGCCCTGAAGAAGCCATCACATGATGTGCGAAAGCTCGGCAAATAACAACAATTTGACTCGGTCCAACCCGGAAGATGAAATGGTAAATACCTTGAAAAATATTTAATTTAACTTAAAAATGTATGCACTTACAAGATAAGTGTGTCCTTGAAGCTCATTTGTACTGCAATCTTCACCATGATACAAAATTCACCATTCTGTCAAGTAACTTAAGTCAAAATATTTCTTATTTATAAATAAGAAATATAACTTGAAATATATAGCTTGATATTCATTTTTAACGTATTAAAATAAAATAGTATAAGAATTTTTATATTCCCTGGATAAATAAAATATATTCTATAGCATTATTAGCTGTTCTTTGTTGGGGTTCGGTCAAGGTAGGCCCTACCTTGTCTGAACCCCAACAAAGAACAGCTAATAATACCTACAGGAAAAACTCTCCATTTAAACATGTATTTTATAGCTATTCTTAATTAACATTACCAGATANACAGTGAACACATGTATTCGGCCACGAGGATGGACAATGTCTGAAAGCGCTCGCCAACAGAAGATGGTTTGCAGAAACCAATGAAGACGGATAATAGAAGGTATGATGGTTAATTATTAAATAAAGACAAATTGGTGAACCAATATGTTTTCATTATTAGATGATTTTAGTTTGGGTTCGGTCAAGGTAGGCCCTACCTTGTCTGAACCCCAACAAAGAACAGCTAATAATACCTACAGGAAAAACTCTCCATTTAAACATGTATTTTATAGCTATTCTTAATTAACATTACCAGATATTAATTTTGTTCACTCACACTATTATCTTTCATTTTCAATTAGATTACAAACAAACTTCTTCCATTAATATTTTTTAACTCTCAATTTTTTAGTATAAATTAGGTTTTCAATCTATCCTTGCTTTTAAATAAACACTTAGACAAGGTGTTGGCACAGTACAGTTGTACTTTTAATAGTCTTTTGGTATGCCTAATGTATATATGTGCCTATTTATGCCTATACAGGGATATCACCTGTTTAGTATTTATTTTTGTCCAGCAAGTTATTTGCATTGGGGTTTAGTTAAGGTTGGTCAAAAAAAAAAAAAAAAAAAAATACAATTTAAAAAATTTTTTTTTTTTTTTTTTATATTCCGAAGCATTTGATAGAGTCTGGTGCAGTGGTCTTCTGCTTAAACTGAAATCTATACTTCCTAAAAACACTTACCTTATCCTTAAGTCTTATCCATCCGTTTCTTTAGGGTTCGGCAAGGATTAGATTACTTCAATTTCTACCAAGTGGAAGCGGGAGTTCCTCAAGGTTGTGTGCTTGGACCTATCCTATTTATCCTGTACACTGCTGACATCCCTACCCATCCAAGTACCCTCTTAGCTCTATTTGCCGAAGACAAAGCTCCCATCCTGATCCTAAAACTGCATCTAAAAACCTACAAGATCGCATCGAAAAAAATCAAACAATGGTGTGGCAAATGGGGAATAAAAATAAATTAAGCACACTGCGTTCAAGTTAATTTCCAACTGGGAGAAAAGACTTCCTTGAAATTGTGAAATTTAACAATATTCCTTTACCACATATAAATTCCGTTCATTGCCTTGAGTTCCAACTCGACTCACGACTTACATGGGGTGAACATACTAAAATTAAAAGACAAGAACTTCTTTCAGGCTTCTGAAAGATTGATAAGAACTCCAATCTTACGATAGAAAACAAACTGACGCTTAACAAACCTTATTACGACCAATCTGGAGTAGAAATCTTTGGGTGCCGCCAAGCCTTCAAACATCCAAAGAATCCAGTCCTTTCAATCCTAAACCCTCAGAATAATTGCAAATTCTCCCTATTACGTATTTAATTCATCATTCATATATATATATATTTATGTATTTAATGAAAAGTAAGTTAAATTTTAAATAAAAACTAAGAATTTAAATGTGTATATTTATAATTTCAGTGAAAATGTTGCACAAATTTCTATTTTATGGTAATAACCATACATTTTTGGTTTTCATGGTTCCATATAGTCAATTGAAACTGATAGTATATATTGTTGTTATGTATCTAAATAAATTTCTGTGATTTTGCAAAGTAGTTTTTAATTTTTTTTAGATTTAATTAATAGTGTTTTACAATATGTATTTTTAATAATTTATGTGATATTTCTTGTAAATTGTAATAGAAAAACTGAAATAGAACATTCGCTTTTTAGAATGAATTGTATTTATCTTAATTTTCCACTTCAAAATATTGGACTGCTTTATTTACATTTCTTTATTCTACATCTGTTTCGATCTCCCTTCTATCATGCACACTTTAGTATGAATGTCCTTCTGTCTCTCATTAAACAGTTGAGATAATAACATAATCTAACGTGTTATATTAGATTTTTATGTAAAACATTTGTTGAGAATGTAAATTAGATGGTTGGGGAAATTATCTAATTATCTAAGACACAAACCAAATTCAGCATTTTGTCTTTCTACTGCGATCTATTGAATAAATTTATTCTAGCCCCATTAGAGAGGGTGGGAGGGGAGATAAGAAGACCCAATTAACTAATTTATAAATATTAATTTAGTTGTGGTTTATTATCCCATGTAAATTTTAAACAATTAATGAGAGGGAATAGAATAAAAAATCTATCTGTCCCAGCCAGGACTCGAACCTGGATCTCCTGCTTTCCGGGCCGGTATGTTTCCATTACCCCACCGGGACAAGCTAGATAACTTATTAACTAATTGTCAATAACTTCATTATTATCTAGTGTTCTAGCAAAATTTTAGTGGACATAACTGATAGAAGATTTATTTTTCTAATGCTTGTGTTCTGTAGAATTTTTACAATAAACATATATTAAATAATATACTTAAGCTTATCCTTCCTAAACAGTCTCAGCTTCTTTGTTAATATCTTACTCTCATTACCTTCTCCAGCTTTTTGATCAAGGTAAGTCTTTAACTCTATCTACTTACATCTTTATTTAAATGTGAGAAATATGTAATTAGTTTATGCTGCTCTTCCATAAAATGTTTTTTAATAGAATTTCTATCAGAAAATATTATTTATATTGGTATCATAATGCAATAAAAAATCATTTCAGATCATCATTTAGGAGAAGCTAAAAGTATTGTCCTTTCATATTAAACTCATGTGTGCGTGCGCGCGCGTGTGTGTGTGTGTGTGTGTGTGTGTGTGCGTGCTTGCTTGTGTGTGTGTTTCAGTATATGCTCTAGCATTCTCAATTGAAAAAAAAAAAAAAAAAAAGCCACAGCGGCTAAGCGTCCCCCTAACTGACAGTCCTTCCAAAAGGGCCGGGTAATAGATGCTTAAGCTAAACGACTGCTACCCTCCTGGACGCGACTATTACGCCGGCTTAATTAAATACAGCTTAAAAGCCCATCGGGCAGAGACACACGGCCGAGTCAACCATTATTATCATATCAAGGGACGCACCCGGAGCGCGCACGATGGCATCAATTTGCGCTAGCCATTAGACCTGGAAGAGCGTCCAACCTCGCGACTTTTTACCTGTCCGGGTGGAAGAGGGCAGTGATGAGTTCTGTACATTTCGTTCTCAGTCATTTTGAGTTNATTACCACATGTTCTTTAATATATATATATTTGTATGTGTGAGAATCCAATAACCGAAAATGATTCCAACTGTTTATGGATACATAGTCCTTGTTCTTCCTCAGTTCTTACATATACTTATGTATATACTTACATCAAATCTCCTGTACACTGTTAACTAGCCAGTCTCATTTTAAAATCCTGCTCTTCATGACATAATCATGGCTATTTAGGTAGTTTTGTCATTTTTCAAGCTCCATACTAACTTTCTTTTCTTCAGGGAATCATTACATTTGTTGTTCAACAAGAATATGGTCAACCCAGATTAAACCTCTGACCTGGAGGACAGAGATTACAAATGTCGCTGGTAGAATGCAGCAAGTGTCGTTTGCCCTTTGTTGAGTTTACTGCTGTGGCCATTGGATCACAGCACTAGGTGATCTATGTAAAAAAAATGTTCAATTTCTAAAGCGAATAGTCGATAAACACATTATTACTAAAGAGTAAACCCATATAGTTAGTTTTGTTGGGAAACGTATTTCGGTTTTAACATTTTTAATTGAAGATATTTTCTATTATCATGAAAGGGTCGAATACAGAAATTAATTGGTGTCTTTATTATGACGCAATATAATATAGCCAATGGAGAGTTTTTATTATTAGATGATACATATTAAACTAAACTTTTGAAGCGGGTAACAAAATTGAACTATTATGATAAATCAAGCTATTTACATTGGTATGACACAACTTTTGAAAAATTTAAATATATATCTTCACCAACCCTACATTAGGGAAGTTAAAAATATGGTCTATTAAGAATAGTATGTATATATTTTTATGTGCCTATACACAGTCTAGTACCCGTAATATTTGAATAATATGAACAAATTTGATACTTAATCTTTTTTTCGTTAACTTTTGGAGCAAAGGCCTGATGTTTCCAAGTGCCATGAAACTATTATCCTGATGAGACATGAATGTTCTAATCAATCATACTTTACAAATGATTTGTGGTCTAAGTTTTTAATTAATTGTTGCAAGCTACAAAATTTAAACCTTTGGATAGGTTTTTAATAGTTGAAACCCATCGATGGGGAAGAGGGGTTTAGAGGGAGAACAAAATTTAATATCTTAATATATTCATAATCATTGTTAGCAAATAAAATTTATAGAACAAAAAAGGTGTAAAATGTACTTTTATAACATTTATATTCTATAAATTAAAATAAAAAACTCATATTATGAAAGATATTTGAGAATGTAATTGAAATGTCATGCAAGACCTCTTATTTATAAAATATAGAAAAATTTTGGTATATAGGCTTTCAAAGCAAGTCCTTGAATATATTCATTTTAGTTGAAATTGGTGAGAGGGAAGGGGTTCAGAGGGTGAACAAAATTAATAATTAAGATATCTTTGTTTGTAATTAGAGCTGCAAAAAATGATTTGGATGATATATGTTAAATTTCTAATGTTTATTTTCAGTAACATTTTTATAGAAAACTATGGTTAAGAAAGGAATTTATGAATGCATCTATGATGGGTGAACTCTTCCCCAACTTTATTTTCCCAGGCTATCTAGATCCTTATCTGATTTTAACAAAAAATAAATTATTTCGAGGGTTTATTATGAAAAGCTAAATGATGAATTTTGTTTTTATATTTTAAAAATAAAAGGGCATACCCTTGAAATTACATTCCTAAATATCTTTCTTTTTTTAAAGTGTTATATAATTAGATTTTCTAACTATTCTGTTCTATACTATTTTTTTTTTTTTTTTTTTTTTTAAGTTGTTACACTAAATGATAGCAAAGATATTTTACAGAACATTTAAGTTCATCCTCACATAGGTACCACTTTATATTTATGAATAAATATAACATTTTTTCAGTTCAAGAATATTTAAGAAATTCAATTTTGGTTTTCCTCTCCCCTCAACTGATTTCAGCCATTAAGGAACTCATCCATTGGTGAACAATGGTTTGCAAAAAAGAAGCAGAATTTTGATTTGTTATTTTAAAAAGAAAAAAACACAATCAGACAAATGTGTGTGTGTGTATATACACATATTAGAATTACAAAGTAATAAGAAATTGTTTAGATTGATAAATAATAAATGTCACATAATAGTTTATTGGTTTTATAATTACTAATTATATCAAAATTGTATAAAAAAATAAAATAAAATTGTGTGTATTTTCAGCCCCGAAGAAGAGAAATCTTGAATTATTGGCTTAGACTAAATTATTTGACCAAAATCCTCAATAATCTACTAACTTGTGTACACACACACACACACCATGGTACCAATTTTTAGATTGATTTACTGCAGGAAATCTGCTAAACTAATAGTAAATTACAATTTACACTTTTTCTTTTTTTTCTCACAAATAATGTGAGATTAATCAATTTTTAGTGCAAGGGAACAGAACAGAAAATCGAACTGTCCCAGCCAGGACACGAACCTGGATCTCCTTCTATCCGGGCCGGTGCATTTACCAATTATGCTACCAGAGCAAGTCTGATAAGTTATTAAATTCTCCGCACTAGTGTCGAGAGTTTAACCTCCGAGGCCATGTTAAAATTTATGTGGGATTAAATACCACAAAAAAAAAACTTAAAAATTTTTCTTGCTATAAGTTCTTCCTCATTTCCTTATCATTCTCATACTAAAAATTCATTTTTATGTCTAATGTTTGAAGAGAATAATAAGATTTTAAAAAATCAAATAAACAGTCTTACTGCATAATTATTTCATACTATGATTACCACATGTTCTTTAATTCTTGCTTCACTAGTTCATGCACTCAGCATATAGAGCTTTGCCTTCAGATGTATGGGGAACAGATATTTTATGGTTGGCTAACCGTTGTCATGGTGTAAACTTAATCACTAATTAACATTCATTACTACATAGATTCATTATAAATTGATAACTAAATATCTGATTTAACTCCTCCCCCTTTCTTAGTGTTAGTTAGTTAATTAATAAATCATTAAAGGTGTCAATTGTTTTCCCCCGATTGGAACTTGCTACAATGATTGGTACAGCTCTTAGTCTCACTGTTTAAATTTGTATAAATAAATAAATTTAACAGAAATTATAAAAACAACATTTTATTGTTCAATAATAAACATTGGCACATAATTGTACAAGAAAATGTGCTATCACTTGGTTTATACTTATCTTTTTAAAAGCAATAAAAAGAAGTAATCAATACTTCTGAAGGAAATTACAATTCTTACATATTCCTAAGCTTCATATGGTAGTATCAAGGTTTACATAACCTCTTCAAAATGGAGCCAAATCAAATTAAGATTTTAAAAATTTATTACAAAATATGTAAATTACATATAAGTACAGTCTTTTTTTTTTTTTTAAATAATTATCTATATACAATATATATAATACAAAAATAAACTGTACAAAATTTGTTTACATGTATATACATAAAGAAATAAGTCACTAAATTACAATATGTGTTTTAAAAAATATATAAAAGAAAGCAACAAAAAAGTGCAATGAAACTACTTTTAGAGAAAAGAAGTAAATCAAATTCTCTAATAAATCCTACGGTGGGAAAATGTCAGAATTACAATCAATAAAATATATTATCAAAATCTAAAACTAATTTATGAGGCTATAAGACTCAAGGCATTTGATATCATAAAAATATTAATAAATATATAAANTATATATATATATATATATATATATATATATATATATATATATATATATATATATATATATATATATATATATATATATATATATATATATATATATATATATATATATATATATATATATATATATATATATATATATATATATATATATATATATATATATATATATATATATATATATATATATATATATATATATATATATATATATATATATATATATATATATATATATATATATATATATATATATATATATATATATATATATATATATATATATATATATATATATATATATATATATATATATATATATATATATATATATATATATATATATATATATATATATATATATATATATATATATATATATATATATATATATATATATATATATATATATATATATATATATATATATATATATATATATATATATATATATATATATATATATATATATATATATATATATATATATATATATATATATATATATATATATATATATATATATATATATATATATATATATATATATATATATATATATATATATATATATATATATATATATATATATATATATATATATATATATATATATATATATATATATATATATATATATATATATATATATATATATATATATATATATATATATATATATATATATATATATATATATATATATATATATATATATATATATATATATATATATATATATATATATATATATATATATATATATATATATATATATATATATATATATATATATATATATATATATATATATATATATATATATATATATATATATATATATATATATATATATATATATATATATATATATATATATATATATATATATATATATATATATATATATATATATATATATATATATATATATATATATATATATATATATATATATATATATATATATATATATATATATATATATATATATATATATATATATATATATATATATATATATATATATATATATATATATATATATATATATATATATATATATATATATATATATATATATATATATATATATATATATATATATATATATATATATATATATATATATATATATATATATATATATATATATATATATATATATATATATATATATATATATATATATATATATATATATATATATATATATATATATATATATATATATATATATATATATATATATATATATATATATATATATATATATATATATATATATATATATATATATATATATATATATATATATATATATATATATATATATATATATATATATATATATATATATATATATATATATATATATATATATATATATATATATATATATATATATATATATATATATATATATATATATATATATATATATATATATATATATATATATATATATATATATATATATATATATATATATATATATATATATATATATATATATATATATATATATATATATATATATATATATATATATATATATAACTACTGATAAAAATTAAAATTAAAATACATAATAATAGCTGTTCATGAATTAGGAATAGGAGACCCCCAGTCTATCAAAAAAGCTTTATTATATAAATTCTCTTCTGTGTGATTGGGTGTGGTTATAAGTGGTTGGTAAAGATTACAAGATGCTCGCTGACTGGATTTGTGCAAATCAAGCAAATTTGTTGGACAATTCAGCTTAGCATTAGCCTCATTTTTTTCTTGACTTCGAGATCCACAGTCATTATGTTGATAGAGAAGTGGAAGTTTCTTAACACCAGTATCCATGTGAGGATTGTTTCCCCCTATTATCTGTCTACTGCTTGCCCCAACTCTGAAATGAACACACTTTGATAAATATTTATTCATTTATACTGCGTCTAAGCTTTAATTTAAAATTAAACATTAAATAAATAAAAAAATCTTGCATAGAACATAGATATTTTATAGCAGAAGGAGGAAGCCANAACATTTTGTTTTTGTCTCAATGAATTAACACCAGGTTATTTATTCAATAAATACTAATATTCAGTGGGGGAAAAAAAAAAAAAAAAAAAAAAGCACAGCCTATTTTCTGTAGAACAGAGTAAAAGAATAATATCAATATTATAAGAAAGTCCTTAAATATGTTAGAACAAGAGTATAGTAACAATGATAATGTTTTTGAAGAATGTGAAAAACAAATCATTAGCATTTATCCATGACTGATAATTTTTCTCAGTACTTCATAATTTCAATACCCACTCCATTTACAATAAAATAGACCAAATAGCTAATATTCTTCAAGACTTTTTTTTTCAATATCAATGAAATTTTCTGCCCATATATTAGGAACTGCATATATACATATATATATATATTTACGATAGAAAACAAACTGAC
>KZ807645.1:7032-18645 GCA_000696205.2 Oncopeltus fasciatus | reverse complement strand
AGCATCTGTATCATGTATATATATATATATGTTTGTGTGTGTGTGTATGTGTGAATTGTCATAACATGATTAAGAACAAACCTACTATTCCCAAACCCCATTATTCTAGGTAAGCTTTGCTCTTTCGATAAGATATTTGTCGTAGCGCCAGGATTAAATAATCCCAACAGATCCCTGAAACATGAAATCTTTTTCATATATTATGTTATGTTATTATGAACCCTACCACTGCTATCACAACCAAAATTAAAAAAAAAAAATTAATTTTACAGTCAATCAACGAAATACAATCAAAATGAAAATAGCACTCTAGTGAAACAGCCTAAACAACAAAGAGTAGAGTAGAAAGTTAAAATTGTACAATTCAAGGCTCATTAAAAACAAGCCATGTCGCCAATATTAATTATATTAAAAATATTATAATATTTTAAAAATTATGTCTAAACTATTTAAAAATTACTTTGGTTATAAATACTAAATAGCCCAATACACTTCTGCAGTGATCATAACTGTGCTGGGTTTACTTTTATGTCAAAATATTGTATTAAAATTATAGAAATTGTTCAGTCCTCATAATATAATCAATCAAATCGGAAATTAAAGTTAAAATTAGCTTAAGGCCATTTAGAAAATTCTATTAAACCTACGGTACAAATCATATTTTTTTCGATTAATAACTGGCACGCTTAAATTTTGGTTTTCATGAATAGCTTGTTTGTATTCGAGGCTTAATAAATATCCAGCATCACGACAGAACAAAATAAAATATAAGTAAAACGGCATGCTTGGTAAAGAAGATAAAAAAAAAAGAAAAAAAAAAAAAAGAAAGAAAGAGAAATAGAAATAAAGATGAGCCTAGTGGAGCGAGGAGAGAAATAAATGAGGGATTAAAAACAATAAAGTGGGCCGGACCGTCAGTATATCATACAACCGGTTCTGTAGTCCACAGCCACCCTCCTCTTCGTGGACTTCTTGCTGTGCGCCTTCTCCCTGTCTGCGCCCCTTTGTCATAATATACATGTTATACTGGCTCCATTGCTGCCGGTAATCGGCCAAGGGGTGCAGCAGGGTGGTTATGTAAGGCCGCCCTTATCTTTCGCATACAGGTCAGGGGAGAAGTCATCAAAGTAAGGAATAAATAGAGGCGCAGCGTGATCATGACAGGGATCGAGGCATTCTTATAAGATTTAAAAAAAAAAATGATATCCATTAACATGACTGAAATTTAGTGAATTGCCTGAAGGAGGCTGTCTATTCAAGTTGAAGATCGATTAAGATAATGAAAAACTGCTATCCTATCTAGTACATTCCAAATATGCCATTTAAATTCAAGTAAAAGTCTGTCTGTCGTCACTGTTGCACTTACATTTGATATTTACGTCCAATTTTAAGGTTTACTTTATAATAAAAACCATAGATCGTTAATGGTTGCAATCAACCATGGGA
The DNA here is from genome assembly GCA_000696205.2 of Oncopeltus fasciatus. Classification (NCBI taxonomy): domain Eukaryota; kingdom Metazoa; phylum Arthropoda; class Insecta; order Hemiptera; family Lygaeidae; genus Oncopeltus; species Oncopeltus fasciatus. The sequence continues at coordinate 17,199 of KZ807645.1, read as the reverse complement.
ATAGATGATTTTGAAGAGCACCTGCATAGAAAATAGGTATTTCCAATATTATTATTATTACAAATGAACCACAATAAAAGTTATATACTCTTAGATGATTTTAGTTGGGGTTCGATGATTTAGGTTGATCCAAAAAACACAAATTTAAATAATGTATTTTTTAATAAAGGATTATCTGCCGACGTTTCGGCTTAAATTGTATTTCATTTTATGCTTATTTTCGCTAAACACAAAAAGAAGGTATAAACATTTTGCATATGTGTCTCAAGATGGATTATATATATGTAGGTATATACATAATATTACGAAATTCATAACATTATCAAATTAAAAAAACAAAAAAACTTTTATTTGTTTATTATATTTCTGTTAATATAAAAATACTTTGTAATTTGATTACAATGAAGAAGAAGGAACAAAATAAAATAGCATTTAACGGCAATCACATGAGGAAAGAAGGTGACCACTCTCAATGTCAAATATTAAATTAAATTCTTTCAATTTATCAACAGTGACGACCTGTGTATTACTTATACAATCATACTAAAGGATTAGCTCAGACTGAACAGTGTTGAAATAATATTTCATGAATGAATTTCATTAACTAATTTTCATGATATGAAACATGTGAAAAAACAAACAAAACCCGAAATCCTTTGGTTCAAATCTTAATAACAAATTTAATCACAATAACATTATTAGTATAAGCAAACTAATTCCCTGTTTTACAATAAGACTTCTTTGGATAAGTTGTGTACTACTTCATAGACTTAACTTAATTGTTTTAAGATCTTGAGTATCGTGCTTTAGTTAGTGCTGAAATGTTCGAAAGTAGCTCTTTTAATCAGTTTTGATTTTATAAAAAAAATTATTATAATTTAGTTATATGGGGAAGATTTACTTCATAAAACTTATGTCCCGTTGGTGGTCTTTAATTTAAATTAGACGTTTTTATTACAATCACCATTATGAACACCAAACAGGGCATAAATCACCTAATTAAATCTCTAACAAAGTCTTAAATTACTTTTAAATAATATAACTTCTTACAACGAATAATCGTAATAATTAGGTGCTTTTTGTATTTTGAACTTTTGACAGGAGGAAGACAATCTAGAGTCGACATATTATTTTTGGTTTACAAAAACCCGAGGACTGGTTTTTGTAAAACATAAATAGTCATCTATACGATTTGTATGGCTTTGATGAAGGCAACCCAATCCGGCTGAAAATAACACAGGGATATACGAAGATAAAAGGGTTGTCATGTAGTAACTATGAGCAAGCTTGGAAGCGGCAGTGGGACTTAATGCCAATTCCCCCTGTCGTGCAGTTAGCAAACGCATTTATTTCCAAGCGAGACTAAAATAGACAATAGGTGTTTCGAGAGTGTGTCAGGTAAGTCAATAAAAATGGCGATGGGAAAACCAACGCGTCTCGGAATACGATCCTTGCCAAGTATGCAGCTTTATGGGCAATCGAACTCTCTTATTAGTGTGCTTAACCTAGAGAGGGGGTAGTATTTTAAATGCAATTGATGTCACATGTAGTGAAGAAAAATATATTTTCTTTGGGCCTATAAATATTTTCTCAAGATTTAACTAGTTGGAGTCGACAATATTCTCTCAAAATTAATTAAGTGCTTAACCTGACATACTTTCCGATTATAAATAAAAGATAAATAAATGCTTTACACTGAAGGACCCTATAAGTAGAGCCAGGATCACTTTAAACAAAGAATAAAATCCTTCACACTCTCTAATTCGGCCATTATAAAGAATACATTCTTATGGTCCATTTTTACGGACATGTTAGCAAAATGCCATGAAAGAAATGCCAATTTTTGCTCAACTTGAGAAACAAAATCATGAAGGAAAAAAGGAGAATAGACAACATCCGAATAAACGAAAACGTTTAATGTAAGTTATAAAAGAAATAATATATAGATCAATTTTGTCTTTCAACCATGTGATTATAAAATCATATAATTAGTAAAATTTCTAACCACATTGAATAGAAAAATTACGAAAATTTTATTGTAAAATCAGATTAGTGCCTAATTTTTTTGTTGGAAAATCCCTAAACAATAACTCCTCTCTAAATAAATAAAAAATATATGTTTGTAAACAATTACTATTTTATAAGGAATAAAAACTGTTTAATACAAGAAATGCAAGGGAGTTAGAATAAAAAAATCTTACTACCTCAGCCGGGACTCGAACCTTTCAGCAGGGTGCATTTTTTGTATAAAATTTAACGTGGGATTAAATACCACAACGAAAATCATTATTTAAAAACTGTTTAACTTCGCTCGGTAAGAATTCTGATTAATTATAGCTGAGTGCTTTTGAATCTCAATGTCCCATCCTTAGAGCCATGGAATCACTCAGACGAGAGTCTAGTAATGTAGAAAAAGGAGAGTTTGTTGACCGTAGATATTATTCTTAGATGATTTTAGTTGGGGTTCGGTCAAGGTAGGCCCTACCTTGTCTGAACCCCAACAAAGAACAGCTAATAATACCTACAGGAAAAACTCTCCATTTAAACATGTATTTTATNTTACATTGCAAGCCATCTTCAGGGCTATCATGAAGATGAGAGAGGACGTCCTGTCCCTAAGTTCACGTTAAGTACAGTCATGGAAATGTGAACTTAAGGACAGGACGTCCTCTCTCATATTCATGATAGCCCTGAAGATGGCTTGCAATGTAAGCCGAAACGTTGGCAGATAATCCTTTATTAAAAATACATTTTTTTTAAATTTGTATTTTTTGGATCTACCTTGACCGAACCCCAACTAAAATCATCTAAGTCTAGTAATGTAGGTTATATTATTTTTTGAATTTTTAATTTTAATTAAAAAATGTATTACTTTCTTTCCATACATGTCAGACTTCTTAGTTAGCTTAGTACACTGTATTGTTGATCTGCATGCTAGGATCTTCCTTAACACTCACCTATGAGGGTTTCGTTGTACTTAGTCCTGGTCTCGGGACTGTCAACGTGGTTGCACATGTCCTGGTGGCAGCAGAGCAGCAGGGAGCCTTTGGGACCACGTGCCGAGCCTGGCACGTTCTGACAGCTCCTCTTGCGATCCCTACAACAACATGGATGTTTACGTCTCGCACTCGAGTTGTTCAGCTTTCCCCACATCTCCCATTTATCATTTTAGGGGATAAAAATATCTTAAAAATAACTCCATCATATAACAGATAATTCTCTCAGATACATATATAAAAAACTAAATAATACATTATATTACACACAATATTTCAGGGTGTGCTAGTTACTGACCATTTAACCTCTAATATCATCTTAGTCTTATATTTATACTATACAATGGTCTAGAATCGTATCAAAGAAGGGAGAGACAATTAATAATGATGGTGTTGATGAACTCTACTTGTTTTTTTATATTAAATAATGCCAAATAAATTACTATAATCTGTCAGTGGGGTGGCTCAGGGGTAAAATTAAATAAGGTCACAAATAAATCATCATAGTCAATAAGAATGATTTTAATAACTCCCCAACAACACGATTGAATAGAGCCAGAAGCCCAACATTTAAGTGGATGACAGGTTTTGATGATGTTGAATGAGGACATTATCCGTGCTTAGGTTTACATAGAATTGTAAACATCAATTTTAGAAAGATTTGTATGGAACCCTTATCATTCCTTATCCAACATTTGGATAGAAATTACTCAGACTGTATCATTAGAATATTTATTTGATTAATGGCGGACTAAAATCCTAAAGTTAACAGGTTTATTTTAAGTTTTACACACCTCTAAGACCCATCATGTAAGGTAAAATGAATAATGCTAATAAAATTTTAATTATAAATATGATAAGTTAGCAAAAGCATGTTTTTCTTTTTTTGGTCTGTTTTAACAGTACTTTATGCTTTTAAGTGCATTTCTTTTTTTATATATTGCCTTAGTTTATATTTACATAAAATAATTCACGTAAAAGGCAAAAAAAAAACTGAAAAAGAAGACAAGAGAGGCTTCAAAAGTAACATTGTGTGCTAGTGATATTCGATTGAGTCATAAGACAAGACTTTATATAAAGAAAAAACTTTACGAAACTCATAAAAAAGAGAAATTAACTGTCATACCTTCCATTGTCCGTCTTCATTGGTTTCTGCAAACCATCTGTTGGCGAGCGCTTTCGGACATTGTCCATCTTCTGTTGAATACAGACAGTGACAGTGAACGCATGTATTTGGCTAGAACATCTTCTTCTCAAAGCGCTCGCCAACAGAAGATGGTTTGCAGAAACCAATGAAGACGGATAATAGAAGGTATGCCAGTTCTATATTCATTGGTGGTGGGAATAATCTTTTAGATTATTTAAAAGAAATTAATGTTGGACAGAACTGCCATGAAATAGCTTCCAGAAGAGGACAGAGAAAAAGGAATTGATCCTAATGAAAATGCCTTGACAGGGGGTACTTGTTAAATTCTCTGTCAAAGCACTAAAAGTAAGTCCCAATCAAATCCAGGACGGGGTTACCCATTTTAGATTTAGTTTACGCAGACTTACCTGACTAAGAAAATCTATGATTGCGGCCCGATAATCGAAATGCAATCTTATATTAGGCATAATGGCGGTAAGATCAATATAAAGATAAATATTTATCACAAGTAGTATATACATATTATTAATTCTGTAACTTACTTTGGTAGGAGGTCTATACAACCATGCTGGCTCTTAGAAAAATCCTCTTCGTCAAGAAAGTCAGAATAGCAGCCAAGTCCTTGGGACTTACACATGTAACCTGAGGCAACACATTCTGACTGGTTGCAGAAACATATCACACCTAGAAAGAGAGAAATAATAGGTAAAAATAAATAAAATCACTAAATGTTATACATATAATATATTATGCAGGTTCTTAGGAGAAACAATAGGGAAAAAAAAACAAAAAACAAAACAAAACATGCCCATAAGTTCATAGACATGAATTAGGCCCATTTTCGGAACAGTTCAACTTAAATGTCATATTTCATAAAATTCAGTTCAGCCCTGTACGACTGGGGGGACAGGATTCGTTTTTATTCGATTTTTGGATTTTAAGTGTATTGGTACGTAAAAAAAAAAAAAGAAAGAAAGAAAAAGGAGTTGGGTTGTGATTTTTATTTTTAGATCGATTGCAATAGTTTATTTTCATTAAAAAAATATATATACAACAAAATATATTAAAATAATTAGTATAAAAAGCTATTCAGTTTATTAGCAAATTAGAGTTGTACTATTAGGCTGGTGCTTCATAGCAGGGTATAATCAGAAAATATAGGAGATATTAGTTTTTTTTAAATATTATTTACCAATCTAATTTTACATTTTATATTGAATACTAAAATGATGTTGTGTTACTATATAGAAGTAAAATAAATCACAACAAATATTGTTTTACTTCAAAAATAGCATAATTAAGAAAAATTAAAAAAAACTTTTTCTCAGCTATGGATTGATGGAGGCATTCTTCACCCCTTACTGACGATGGGCGAGAAATTCCCCGAAAATTTTACTCCTTGTAATTTTTTTTCTTTTTGTGTGTTCACTACACTCTTTCTCCCTCCTGTTAAAATTTATTATATATCGCAGCCGCGAATGTTTCATTATTTATATGTATATATATTTAAAGCATTTTTATTAAATTTGAGCCGTTATTATATAAATACCTCATGATTTAAGATAGAATGCTAATCAAAACTGTTCCTTGTAGGCCTTAATTATTTTCTTTAAAAATTAAATATCTATTGAAAAAAAAAAGAAGATATAAATAACTAACCTTTGGATTTACCCCTTTATAGTCGAGGATGTTCAGTATCGTCTCCAAGCCTCCTGAATCGACAATTCCGTAGAGGATATCCTGCTGAGTCAAGTCCATACTTTTCATAAGGTTTAAAGTATTTATCACAGCTAGATCGTTTCCAACCTGAAACAAAGTTTTTTATCATTTAGATCAGACTATAAGAATAAAGAGATGNTATATATACAAACGAAAGTAAAGTGAAAGTTAATTCAGAGAAGGGTTAACAGAAAATATTTATTTTTCTCAGCTAATGATTAGTTAAAATTAATGTTTCACATTTGAGATTTTCAGAAGAATATTATGATGCGATTATAACTATAGTAAAATTCAATCATTAAAATTACCATAAGCAGAATTTTATTTGCTTAGTCATAAACTACTTGGGATTTTAAATTTCGAATTAAATTATGCATCGCATTATTTGAAAATAGTTTCTGTTTAAGTAGAAAATAAACTTGAGTGGCATACAAAAAAATAAATGTTTGAATTTTATTAATGTAAAAGTAATTGATTATTTATAAACATAACAAAGAGGAGCATCTGTATCCTGTAAAAGAATTTATCAAAAAGGATTGATATCACAAAAAATGTTTTTCTAGTAGTTATATAAATGTTTTAATAGTCACAATGCTATGACTAAAATCGACACTCTATCAACCACAAATAAGATTAAAAGTGGGGTAAACAGCTATCTCTTATCTGGAATTTCATTTTTTTTTTTTTAATGATAATAAATAACAAATTTAAAAAAAAACGTAACCTGAATTATTACACTGAAATTGCGTAAGGTCCAAAGTGTCCAGAGATAGTAAGAATAGTTTTAACGAGCGTACTGAATTTAATTAAGAATCTTAACGAAGCGTTATTGCCACTAATTAGTATTTCACTTCCGGGGCGTCCTTCAAAAGTAACATTGTGTGCTAGTGATATTCGATTGAGTCATAAGACAAGACTTTATATAAAGAAAAAACTTTACGAAACTCATAAAAAANTAGATATATATATATATGATGATGATGATGATGTGAGTGATGCAACAGGCCACATCAGAGTGTACTTCACACTGCAGTAGACCCCCCCCCCCCTACATCACTCGCGAGTGACGCTATCGACTCACCAGAGTAAATAGATATGGCGGTCATTGAGCTCCAACGCCCGTGCCATGCTTCGCCGCACGATATGACGGTGTTTTCAAGAGACTTCTTACTTCGCAAGAGGAGTCAAATTCCAATTCACATAGGTTACATGTATTTTAAACAAATCTTCATTGATCCTACTATGGTGTAGATAAAATGATCCTACTATGGTGTAGATAAAATGATCCTACTATGGGGTAGTTAAAATGATCCTACTATGGGGTAGTTAAAATGATCCTGCTATGGGGTAGATAAAATGATCCTGCTATGGGGTAGTTAAAATGATCCTACTATGGGGAAGTTAAAATGATCCTACTATGGGGAAGTTAAAATTATCCTACTATGGGGTAGTTAAAATGATCCTACTATGAGGTAGTTAAAATGATCCTGCTATGGGGTAGATAAAATGATCCTGCTATGGGGTAGTTAAAATGATCCTACTATGGGGAAGTTAAAAAAGTAGTCCTTTAAAAATGTTATACAAAACAAATAATCTAATTTCAATGTAATAATTGAGAATATTTGTAGAAATAATTAACATTTGTTATTTTAATGAAATTTTTTTCTTTATTTATCACTGGTAGACAAAGTCGATAATTTTAATTTGTAAACTTTTGAGGCATGTTTACCGTATTATTTTTAGTTTCACTCACAATTACTTTATCTGAAGAAGGATTTCCTAACAGAGCTCAACATGAATTTTTTATGATTTTTATATTGGGATCTTTAATACCTAAATGGTCAATTACTAGATGCCATAGAGTACAGAGACCCGACAGTTCAACAGTAGCAAACACCTTTTTAACGTCTTTTTTTATATTCTCATTAGTAAATTTTATTAGTAGTAATTATAATTACAATAATAATCTGATTATAATATCAATAATAGTATTTAAGAATGTAAATTCAAGCGTTGGGAGGGGCCTCTCATTTTTAAAATGTGGAAATCAACTTCACTTTTTATTTCAAGCTCATAAAATTATTTATTTAAAACGAATGAAAGGGTGCAGAGGGAGTCCAAATATAGAATTCCCTTCCATCGTCCAGGCTAGTCCAAAGCAAACTTTAGGGTAACTTATTGCTCTTTATGACTTTTATATTAAATTTTCTCATTTAATCATATTTTTATATTTTAACGAACGGATTTTTTAAAATTAATATTTATGAATCATGGAGAATCCTCTTAGTTTATACAGCGCTTTCAAGATAAATAATTTTTTTTTTTTTTATATTTGCCTTTGACATAGTTTAACTGGAGGCTGTCTAAACCTGGGTTTTAAAGAATAGGTTGTACTTCAAAATTCGCCATCACAGAAATAAGTTTGTAACATTTAACTAAGCTATTTAAAAACCTTTAACAAGTTTCTTAAACTTAAACACATCTAGAAATGTATCAAGCGCATTATAGCCTTAATATTTATCATTCCATATTTAAATGAAGGTAGATACATGTTTTATTATACAAATTGTTGTATAATAAAACATGTATCTACCTTGTATAATAAAACATGTATCTACCTGAATTTATTATTATGCATTGGCATAATAATAAATTCAAATAAAGATGATATGAATGCCCGTCTTTTCTCACTATAAATGTTTTATTTTTCTTTAAATATTTTTATGAAATATAAATGGAAATATATTTAAACCTCCAAAAAGGTATTTTGAGAAACCTATTCGACATAGTTCAGAAATTGATAAATAGGTTTTACCGATCTGTCATCCGGGGTCTACGCCAGCCTATCGCTTTATAACACTTGCAACTTCCCTAATACACACTGTATTTAAATATATTTTAGCGAATATCGAATTCATGTCAGATTTAAAAAAAAAAAAACGTTTTTGATATTTCGAACTATAATTTATAAATATACGCTCTAAATTCGTCAAGTTGCTGTTTTTTGGAAAACGAAAATCTAAGTTAGTTATTGAGTAAAATTAATCTCCCTATTGAGTGAGCATAATACTAGATATTGAGTAATGAAACTCAATATGATTGTTTATTGATAAAAGATATATTTTTAGAATTGAACAGCGAAATTAAACAAATATGAGAGGGGGGTTTTCTGAACCTTTAGTAATTAACGGTCTATGAGCCACAATTACTTATTTTTCGTAAAAACATTTGTCTTATCATTTTTAAATACATGCTGAAATGGTGAATGCGTTATTTTGCAAAATTGGATGAATAAGAGAGGAGATTATCAGAATTATCAGGAATAAATAAAAAAATGTTTCGAATAATAAAACTCAACATAGATTTATTTATTAATAAAAGATATATTATATAAGTGTGGTGGATTACTTGACTTGGAAAGTTCAAATATATGCATTCATCACATGCGATACTGAGGAATTCGCTTAGTTTGCTCAGCTCCTGGGATTTTACTGCATAATTTAAAATCAAATTGTACTCTAGCGGGAAAAAGTAATTTTCCAGTCGAGCCCTTTTCTGATTTTCAACAATCAATAATCTTTATTCAAAAAGTGTCTGATTTGATGACTGACTTGTGGTCTTGGAGCTGAATTTAATTTCTTCTGTCTCAGTTATGATTAAAATACGAGTGAGTTTCTTGATTTTCGATTTAAAACACAGATTTTATATTTAAAATAATAAAAATAAAAAGTTCATACAGCTGGGTACAGTTACATTTTTATTGAATGTATTCCTTGTTAGAAAAAATATAAAGAAAACCCCACTCATCAGTAATTCTTAGGATATTTTTGTTTTATTATTAAATGTTTTCAATAACACATATATTGTACCAAAATATATGAATATATATACTAATCTTACTTGTCTGTGATAAATTTAGTGATAGTTCTAAACATAAGGGATTTTTTACTATTAAATGAACTTGACTATTTTAATTTTATTGAATTTTATATTTACTATTAGATTATTGTTTATTTATTTATTTTTCCGTTGATTGGCAATTTTAACATATATAACTTTGTAAACCTCATCTTATTCGTGTATATTATTCAATTATGATGTAAATTTCTATTTTAGCACAGTACATTTACTCTCTTGTTTCTATGTGTTTAATAAAACACTTCATTTACAGCGCTTTATCATAAATAATTAATGTATAGAATTTTGTTCACTAATATTAAGTAATAAATGGAGAGATTTCATATTAATTATTGATACATTTTTTTAAAAAGTAATATTTATCAACATATATAAAATCAATGAATA
>KZ807644.1:374566-385365 GCA_000696205.2 Oncopeltus fasciatus | reverse complement strand
GAGAGAGAGAGAGAGAGAGAGAGAGAGAGAGAGAGAGAGAGAGAGAGAGAGAGAGAGAGAGATGGGGCATATGAGAGGCATGGGATCTGATACAGAAACTGGCACAGATAGAGGACTAACTTATCACGGACTCGGAGGGCCGCTAGCGAGTTGCTTTTGTAACTCCGTGGAAGAGTCGAGGAAGGCCAAGAAGATTCTCATAAGAATTCCTAAGTATTCCTGCTTTAGAAGGAACAATTTTGGGGCGCAGGGATAGCTCAGGGGATCCGTACGGGTCTCGCAATCCTGATGTCGCGGGTTCAAATCCCGCCCAGGTCAATATTTTATTTATAATATAGAAGGTTGTCCTGAGCCATGGGTGTTTAAAATAGGGTGGCAACCTGTAGATAGCCCCTCCCTCCAATGACCCTTAGTGGTTGCAAGGGAGGCTAACACAGAAAAAAAAAAAGAAAAAAAAAAGAAGGAACAATGCAGGTGTCATTCCGCAATTCACCCGTTCCCACACAGGTCTGGTCCTCCAGCCTACTTCCCCAGTTTACAATAAAGATATATTTATGATGAATAATGGTTAAAAATCAAATGGAAAAGGAAGCCAAAATATTATCTTTGAGATTATAAGAGTCTCAAAAATGAATCAACATGTAATACAAAAATTTAGCTGGTATATTATCAATTCTCAAGTAACTGAGAAGCGAATTTCTACCAAGCGAAATTTATCGAGAATGATGTGAGATATTTCAAAAAATTAAGTTTAGCGATGTGTTTGTGTTGTTCTACACATAGCTGAATGACCATAAAATGTTTTCGATGGATATTTTTTATATATAAGGAACAATTCCAAATTTTACATTGCAATTAGAATAATTTATTTGAGTTTTCAAAATAAAATATTCCAACCGACCGGAATTTATATACTTAAGCCAAAATACATGGATACAGCAAATATTATGGCATGAGCTTATGGTTTTGCTTGAGTAGGGGATTGAATCCTTGGGTCCGCCTCCGCTCCAGGGAGAATGGCCCCGTGACAGACAGCCGATGTTGCTTGTCACACTCCATTTGCCCTCTGCCGAGGGGGAGAGAGGATGAGAGAGAGAGAGAGAGAGAGAGAGAGAGAGTGAGAGAGAGAGAGGAATGTGGTAATTTGGAAATGGAATAAAAGAAGCGGTGGAGAGTGTTTCTTTTTCCAGCAACGGCGAGGGACTCGAACCTCGAGGAGCGGAACCGACACGAAAGCTGGTACGATTGAAGGCCTAGGCAGGGATTAGGGTCCACTTCTGGCAGACTCCGCCAGCGAAGGCTGTGTTTTTTTTGTTTGCTGTTTTTTTTTGGTACCGGGAACCATGTCGGAATATCAAATAAATCTAAATATGAATGCCTCATTCAGAAAAATTTCCTAAAAAATATACCATTTAAAGCTATGAAAAAATTATTAAAAAGTTTGAAGTAGGAAATTAATAGATAATAATTAGATAACATAAATATTAAGAAACAAAAGGAATAATGTATTTATTTGTTAATATTCTTGAATCGTTCTATAAAATCATCTCATTCCCTAATGTACTTAAATGATTCCTAATACCTTTCTCCTCTGATATCTATCGCTTTAAATTTTGAACTCCTTCCCTACAGATACCAGTAAAGTCACCGGCTTCGTCGGTCCCCTCCTCCATATTCATCCGCCTAGATTTTCCGAAGGAGCATAATCCCATTTACCATTAGAATAATATATTAAAAAAATAAACCATAATGTATCATTTATACATCATGCTGTATTTAGGGATGAGAAGCACGCTTTTCAGAAGCGCTACGAAAGTAGGAATGGGAATGAAAGCTGGATCCTGCGTTAATGGTGCCCATGCTCTGGGAGCAGAGGGAGTCATATATTTGCTGCCAACATATGATTATCCACAAGGCATGCAGGTCATGTTGGGTCTATAGACTCTATAGAGGCATACGAATATTCAAAATTTAGTAATTGACCAGCAAAAGTCAAGAATATTCCTAACAATTGTATTTAATGCTTTTATAGTCCTTTATATATATATGCTTTAATAAGTAGTCTGTACGTGGTCATGTGTCCACAATTTTCGAAAATTATAAAAACAATTTTAATTAGATGATTTTCGTTGGGGTTCGGTCAAGGTAGATCCAAAAAAATACAAATTATGGTAAAAAACAAAAAGAGTATTTTTTTAAAAGATTATCTGCCGACCTTTCGGCTTAAATTGCAAACCATCTTCAAGGCTATCATTAAGATGAGAGGACATTCATGTCATTGAAATGTGAACTTGGGGACAGGACGTCTCCTCTCGTCTTCATGATAGCCCTGAAAATGGCTTACAATGTAAGCCGAAACGTTGGCAGATAATTAAAAAAAAAAAAAACAACTTTTGTTTTGAAATTTGTATTTTTTTTATCTAACTTGATCGAACCCCAACAAAAATCATCTAATAATAATACCTACGGTAAAAAAAAAAAAAAAAAAAAAAAAAAAAAAAAAAAAAAAAAATCCATAAAAACAATTTTTGGTTTTTTTAAAGATTATCTGGCAAACAGTTGGATGAGTTTGTTAATTGCAAAATTCGGTATGATGGAAAGGAAGAATGTCAATAAAAAAAAATTTAAAAAAAATTTCTGTCAGGCAGAAGATGTGTATCCTAAATTTATTTTCCATTTTTAATTAAAGTGCGACATAAATATGAGTAAATGATAAATTTTATGTTCTAAGGCGGAGATGACAATGAGTGAGACAGATATGACCACTAGAACTTCGCTTTAGACGAGGCGGGTGGGGGGGGGGGGGGGGGGATTCCCTCGGAGGTTCCACTCTAAAAACCTTTTTTTAAAAGGGTTTTTTTTTTTTTTTTTTTTTTTTTTTTTTTTTTGTAAAAATTGTATAGCATACATATTAAAATTGTATTTAACATACATTTTGATACACTTCTTTTTTGATAGATAGTAATGCAGCGCCAATAACCTCAGCAGTCGACGCGCATGCAAAAAAAATTACAAAATTATTACGATTATAGTATTGGTATTTTCCTAAGCCCCTCACAACACCCTTTTTTCTTATTTGTCTTAAAAGAAAAATTAATAAATTTAACTGTGTCCATATATAAAACAAAATGAATATAACAAATTATAAGAAGAATCGTTACAGGACTGAATTAAAAAAAGAAAAAAAACCCTTGGTTTTCTTGAAAGATAAAAATATTTTTAAAGCTCATTTGATCTTTAAATAAAAAGACAAATCTAGGTGCTATATTTATATGTATAGCTCAATAGTATGGATTATTATTTAAAAATTGTAGGTTTCCAGTACGTGATTTTTTGTTGCTTTATTTTATTTCCATCTATCTAAAAACTAAAAAAAAAAACAATGATTGTTGGATATTAAATATTTAATTTGGTTTTGGTATTTTATCCCACGTAAATTTCAAACAATTAATGAGAGGGCATAGAATATAAAAACTATCTGTTCCTGGCTGGGACAGATAGTTTTTTATATTCTATTCCCTCTCATTAATTGTTTGATTGTTGGATATTAAATCTCGGTTTTAAGATATAAAATTATTCCCCAAAAATTGTATGGCATTTTTAACTCATATTTCAATTTCTGAGTGACAAAAAATATTTTTAATTTGCATTCAATAAATAACCTTCGTTATAAAAATAAGCTTAGTGGTCGTTCCGTTGGGATAATATTTAGCAGGCATCAGTCGGCTGTCTTCCTGACTCAATCACGTCCAACGAGCATCAACCGCCGCTCAATCGGTTCAGGAATTCAATATTAAAATCGTTTTAGACTGTGAGGTAATGATTTAAAAGTTTCGCGCCTAACAAGGCACAATTTAAGAAGATTATTCCCCAAATTGCTGCTAAAATAGCCTTTGATTATTTGGTAATAGCTTCTAAAATAGTTATTTTTATTGGAATCACGCAGTAGATAAAATAATGACTTTAAATGAAAGGAAAAAAAAATTCCTTTTTGTTGAGAGAAGAATTATCATTAATGTATTTTATTATATAATAAATATAATATATTTCATTATTACCTTATTTACTTTAAACGCATATCTTTGTATTTACAGGAATATTGCATAAACTCCTCTGAGATGTAAAATTCATTGTAATTAGTTCCAATCTAGCATTTGTGGTACCGTTAATTTCTTACTATTCCGAAATATTTGTTAGTAAAATGATAAAAAAAATATAGAATATACTTTACTCACAAGACGAACAAACAAACACATACCAATATACCATATAGTAATCAAGACCAGGTGGGTGAACACAGAAAAAGGAAAAAAAAATCATAAGGAGTAAAATGTTCGGGGATTTCTCGCCCTTCGTCAGTGAAGAGTGAAGAAAGTCTCTCTCCTCACTGACGAAGGGCGAGAGATCCCCGAAAATTTTACTCCTTATGATTTTTCTTTTTCTTTTTGTGCGTTCACTGCACTCTATATCCCACCTGTTCTTGATTACTATATATCACAGCCGCGAGTGTTTCATTTTCTACAAATACTTAATTATATATAGATACACACACACAGACATAAAAACTGAAACTTAAAAAGTCCAAAATAAATGTTAAGATTATAAATATTATTTTTTGTGGTATTTAATCCCATGTAAATTTTAACAATTTTAGTGCAATGGAACAGAATAAAAAATCTAACTGTCCCAGCCAGGACACGAGCCTACAGAAATCTATAGGTTTAATTAATTAAAAATTGTTAATAATTGTTAAGGTTTGCCTAAAAGTTTCCAAAATTAATATGAGCTTTCTTGTTTGATAATTCTTTAATATCGTAAGTACTGAAGTTACTAAAAACGAAAGTTTAAATGAGGAACAGTGTAAGTAACTTAATTTTCTAATAAATTAACATTATAAATTAAAAAAAATAACATTAACAAACAGATTGTACAAGTATTTCCACTGAAACCCATGAATCTGCATTTGAAAACTGACAAATATTAAGCAGTGAAAAATGCGTAAGAGAAAAATTAAAAAAAAAAAAATTTATTACGGATTTAATAGACAGGAGTGATACTATTTATAGTATATCAAAATTATATAATTCCCCTTCTCACGCTCATTGCTCTTAGACGTAGATATTTAATTTATGTCGTATAATTTTCAAATTTTTTTTCTTCAAAAGATAATTTTTTAAAATTTCATATGTCATCCAACCTATGGGTTGCTTGATGTCATTTAAGTCGATAAATTTATTATAAAATAACTATTTTTAAGTTTTAATTTTGAATTTACAATGAATTTATTAGCTTTCAAATTTTTAAAAGTGTTTTATTTTTCTTTGTTATTTTCAGCCCCCTGAAGATACTAACTAGGTATCCGGTGAAACGTTGTAAGAAAAAATAATGTTTTTTTACCAAAATTGGACAGTAGGGACATTATTTATCCTGGTAAAATATATTTAAATTTAAAACGTAATGTAACTTATAATATTATTGTAAGAGGGAAAGGTGTGTTTTGATTAAAATAGAAAAATAGACCAAACACAATATAACCCCAATTTTTTTTTTTTTTTTTTTCTGTGTTAGCCTCCCTTGCAACCACTAAGGGTCATTGGAGGGAGGGGCTATCTACAGGTTGCCACCCTATTTTAAACACCCATGGCTCAGGACAACCTTCTATATTATAAATAAAAGATTGACCTGGGCGGGATTTGAACCCGCGGCGTCAGGATTGCGAGACCCGTACGGATCCCCTGAGCTATCCCGGCGCCCCATAACCCCAATTTAATAATGAAATGTGAACATTGTTGTCCTAAAAATAAAGGAAGAACGTATGAAGTTAATCTTAATGAAGTAACGAAAATCGCAAATTTTATTATCACCCTTTTTATTTTCATTTTATGTTACTGAAGAAGCGTTTCCAGTAATCTGAGTGAAAGAAACCATTTTTTTTAATACAATATATTCAGTTTATTTACGCTCTTGTGTTTAAGATAGTGTGTGTGTTTATAATTTCTCAATATTTCTTTCAATTAAAATAATATTAAGGAATAGGAAGTTAGTATCTTCTCTCTTTTTTTTTTCGAAATGAGCTCACATTTAACTTCGAAAAACCTAAAAACAAAATTCATCGTCAAACAAAATAGATCCCTCTTCCTGTAGGAGAGGAGGAGCGGGATTCCTGCATTTGAGACCCATCTGTCGGGAAAGTTGTGAACTAACTGGGCCACAAACTACTAAGAATGTACTCTTTTAATATGTAAGGTGTTTTAAATAAGTTTCAACTATTATAATAAATTAAAGAAAAACATTTTGTACTATTGTTGTTTTACTAATTAATTTTTAAAAAAAGTTTCCAAATATAAATATATAAATCATTAAAAAATAAAGAAACTCTTACCTTCTTTTCACCATTTAATGTTCCATTCTGATGATTTTTAAGAGCAACATTCTTATACCATCCATCATCACTGCTGTCTGAATCTGCAAATAATGCAAAAATGAAAAGTGAACCTGTTGTTTCGATCGTAAATTAGTATATAGTTTAATTTATATTTATTCTACAAAATGAAATATTTTTACTCATTCAAAATGAAAAATTATTTATTTAACACAATTGCAGGTAATTTTTTTTTCCCAATGCGGAAGAGACCGTTGTTAATTATCGTAGATTGAATATGTGATCTTCGCTCAGATAAGTCAAAATAATTTATAAATATGTCAATAAGGATAGACTAAAATAAAAATACAATAAAAGCTTAAAACAAAAGTTATGAATATATATTAGTAAAAGAAAAATACCATCTTAACCCAGACCGTTTTATCTACCTTATATTACATTATCGTGCTTTCTCGCTTATTCATTCTCTTATTTTGCTTTATGATGGCATAATAATCTATGAAGTATAAAAAAAAAAAAACTATAGAAAGGTGAAATGTTAGTTTTACTGAATACACAACCTAATTTTTGTATAAAAAATTCTATCATTCAAATAAAAAGACAAAAGTAAACAAAAAATCAGAGTTATTGTGTAACCGAATTTTTTTTTTTAGGGTATTAGTAATTTATTAAATCTTGAGAATGAAAAAATAAATACTTCAAAATTATATATTATAAAGAAGGTCGTAACACTACATAATCTGACCATATTTCTCATGTTCCATTCCAGATAGGCATTAATAAGAGTAAATGAAGAAATTTATTTTACGAGCCAGGGTGAACAATGACGGTAAAAGTGTTGGAAGTAAGCGCCTATCGTAGATAGAAATAATCCTACATTTCTTCTCAACAAGCTTAGTGTCGGCAGAAAGTTGCAGAACATAAACTTTAGACAATTACAAGTAGATATTTTTTATGGGGTGACGTCGTGCCACCTGGATCAAATGTTCATCACTCAACAACATTTGATCCAGGTGGCACGAAGTCACCTCTCGCCTTCATGATAGCCCTGAAGATGGCTTACAATGTATACCGAAACGTCGGCTGATAATAAAAAATACACTTTTTTTACATTGTATTTTTTTGAATTAACCTTGACGAAACCTAACAAAAGAACACCAACTAAATTATACACATACATTAATTTTCTTCCATAAATAAAATTATATATCCATTACATAATAAATTATAGAACTCAAATTACAACGAAGATATTAAGATTATTAATTTTGGTCTCTCTCTAATCTCTGTATTTCTCGTCCAAATTCTAGCAGAATTCAGTTCTTTTAGGGGTTTGGAATGAAGGGCCTTTTAAAATATGATTTCTATGTCAACACTCGAAATTACTTTTTTAAATATTTCTCTTCATGTGAGTTATTTTTTCTTCTACTTTATAAGTTCTAGTTTATAAACTCTTTAAATTTAATTTATTTATTTCTTTCCCGTTTCTCTTATCCGATTTCAATTTTAAATTACTTATTTTGGTTTCTATATTTTAAACATAAAAGGGCCCGCAAAACACTCAAAATTTAATTGTTAAATATATTTTAAATATTCATTTATTTTAAATATTACAGAATACAAATGTTGTAAAACTAAATTTTACATGTACTTTTTTCAAAACTTATTTCGTAACTCTAATATTGTGAAAGAAATAAAGATTTTGAATTTCGATCACCCCCTAAATATACCTATAACTAATTCATAATTTAAGCTTAAAAACTTATTTTATTTAGTTTATTAATTTTTTAATAACTGTTAGCCTCTTTTTCAACCACTGACCCTACATGAAGGGAGGGGCTATCTACAGGTCGTTATCCCATTCTAAACGTCCACGGCTCAGGACAAGCTTTTACTAATAAAAAACTGATTGCCCTGGGCGGAATTCGAACCCGAAGCACCAGGATCGCGAGACCTAAACGGATCCCATTAGCTACCCAGGCGAAACTAAAAGTAGTTTAATGAAACCACAGTGAATAGCTTGATTTACCTATCAAGTTAACGGACGCATGTGAGCTGTTAACCCAGCTGTTTGATTACTTGCTCAGGCTCTGAAAAGGAACAATATTTCAGATGATGAAAGGCTTGTCTTCGACTTTCATCTACTCAGTTTATTGTTGTAGGAACTATTTTAACTCTACAACTCGCTAGTTTGACTCCTGCTCAGCTGGTTCTGACTTTTGGTTTCTAATAATCTTCTTGCATTCATCTTGTTGGCGTAATCGACGACTATCTGTATAATCATTTAGGCCTATATAATATATAATCTAAAGTGTATGATTATTCTTCTCTAAGTTTTTTGGAGAGCTTTCGCTATTTACCAAAGTTACTTTTCACAATTCTGTAGATGCTTCAGAGCTGCTAGATATATTTCTAACCGTCGTTCAAAAGTTTCATTCACTCATTCAGTAGACGATTCTTTGGGATTGCGAAAATCTCGTTACTCCCTGGCCTTGGGCGTATTCCATTCGTAGAGATGTGGGTTTTGACCGTATCTGGTGGGATGGGATCTTTGCCCACCCACACATTGCAGTGTTCAGCAGAATCTCAAGTACACGCTAATATCAACGCAAAAGTCATTCTGACATTGGAAGTGGCCAATCTGTTTTTAAGATACTTATCTTTCAACTGTTAGTACATCAAGTTTACATCCAGACGTAAACAATTACAACCATTTTCAGTCAGTCGAGTAAATACCTTTCAAATGTTTATTTTTCTTATCAACAATAGTGATGTTGGTTATATTTTACTTCAGCACCAATAAATAAATAACTACTAAGGAGATCACTTGAATTTAAATTAAATTACAATAATAATTATTATTAGATGATTTTAGTTGGGGTTCGGTCAAGGTAGATCCAAAAAAATACAAATTTAAAAAAGCGTATTTTTTAAAAAGATTAGCTGCCAACGTTTCGGCTTACATTGTAAGCCATCTTCAGGGCTGTAGAAATACAATGTCATGAGAATACAATAATAATTGACAAAATATAATAGAGAATTACAATAATGTAATGTGATATCAAAAGTATGAATGTAGAAAGCTATATGAGAGAATTAAAAAAGATTTTTAAAAACAATCTGAAATTTGAAAAGATTTATAATACCAATTATACCAATTATTATTTAATAATAATAATATCTACGGTCAAAAAAACTCTCCTTTTGAATAATTATTATTGAGTAAAAATATTGCTTAACAATTTATGTTTTCACTTATTTGAAAATACATTTTTTTAGTTATTATATTCAGTATAAATAGTACGAAAAATGAATTACAATTTTTTTCAAAGAGGTTAAAATCATTAATAATCATCATCACACTGAGGTACAAATGAAGCAGGTTGGGTTATAATTATGACAACTAAAAGTCTTGTTTTGAACGCTTTAAAAACTTTTTGTTCGTCTTAAGGTAAAACACTAGAAATCGATAGGTGTAGCCGTCTCAGTTATTTCAAGATTTTAACCCCTAAAATTTTTTTATCAATTTAAATAGACAATTCACAGAAACAAGCAGAACCTAAGTTTAAAATTTCATCAAAATCTGGGCAGTACATATGGATTAATATATTATAAAATTATTTATAATTCGTCTACAATAGTTTAGCTATAAAATAAATAAAGATGCGTAGATTTTATTTTAGACTATACTACAAACCATTACTTTACATAATAATCGTTGGAGATATGACAAAAACTAAGAGATTTTAAAATGTAAAAATTCATGGGCTAATCAAAATGACACCAATCCAAGGTAGACTTGTACAGCCAGGTTCCAGACAGTTAACTCTTAATTTAACTAATTCTAATTTACATGAAATTAGAAATATCTTCTGAACGGATGTCAATTAAATTCCTGGGGTCATGAAAATTTTTGAGAATGAGGGGTTCTGAGTTTGATTCTTCCAGTCAATTATAATAATTTATTTTCCATTTGGAAAATAAACAAAAAATACATAAACAATGTGTTGTTCGTAATTTTGCTGGTAGAATTTTGCTTCTTTATTAACAGGAATATCCGGACTAAGAAACTCCTCACTTTTGGACACTCTAAGCTATTTTGTTGTGGAAAAAAGATCCCACACATTTACATAAGCCATTAAGCCCAGGCTACAACCAAGCGTAAAATAACCTCATCCTGTGTATTTTCGATCAAAGGACACTCAATCCTAACTATATTCACAACTTGTCACCCTCATGAGAATCCAATAATGCCACATAATCAGCATAATAAAATTGTTGATTGTTCGCCAGTAAATAGTTAGAGTAAATATATATATAAATATAAATAGAGAGTAAATAGCTTTTGAGTGCAACTAATAATATACAAACATAACAATTCTGAGCTGGACACATCACTAATTTACATTTAGTATGT
>KZ807644.1:317815-341945 GCA_000696205.2 Oncopeltus fasciatus | reverse complement strand
TATATTATTAAAATTTTTTATTTTCTCTAAATCCGCCCCCTTCCCATCCTATCGAACGAATTAAATCTTTAAAAAACTGATTCAAAGTTTTGCAAAAATATAGTTAAATATTGAATTTGGTTTCATTATTTTAAAATACGACCGATGCCAGAACACTTACAAAACACACACACACACACACACACACACACACACACACACACACACACACACACATATAAATTTAACTGGATTTACGGTAAGGAAATCAATTATTTTCGTTGTATTATTTCACGACTTTTACTTGTTAAATTAGTTTGTTAGTTGCTGAAATTGATTTAAAAGGGAAGGGAAATAATTTCTCGTTGTTTTATATGAAATCGGAAGTGAAAAATAGGAGATAAGTGGACAACTAAAATTTATAATATCTTCGTACTTATTTGAGTTAACAAAAGTTTAAAGTATTTAAAACGTGTAAACTTTAATTTTCTAATGTTTGTCTCCTACAAAATTTTTACGAGAAACGCTTGTCAAAAAAAGAAATTAAAGAATATAATTACAATGACTGAGTACTTCTCCCACTCTTGCTATCATTACATGGCAAACTAACCTTTATTAAGGAGAGTTTTTTTGACCGTAGATATTATTCTTAGATGATTTTAGTTGGGGTTCGGTCAAGGTAGATCCAAAAGAAAGTACAAATTTAAAAAAAGAGTATTTTTTTTAATAAAAGATTACCTGCCAACGTTTCGGCTTACATTGTAAGCCATCTTCAGGACTATCATGAAGATGAGAGAGGACATCCTGCCCTCCTGTACAGTCATGGAAATATGAACTTGGGACAGGACGTCCAACTAAAATCAACTAAGACTAACCTTTAATGCCCTCTACCCTACACAACTACCCTTATGTCCATTCCAAATGAAACATGGGAAATCTTCTTAGATTACACAGCTCCTGAGGGATGGGCTTTTTTTTTTTTCCCCACGTGACAATATAAGGGACTTATTAAAAAAATAGGATGTTTTTCTTCTTCTTCTTTAAAGAAAATTGAATTAAAGGAGAATCGGGAAAACGCAGTAGGCGATTGGCTCTATTCCAAACTGGAAGGAAACAAAATGTCAGAAAATTTAAAACATAAAATTTGGGACAGAATAAATTGCGTTGAAAGCTGTCTGGTGAGGGAAAACTTGGCAATACTCCTCTACATTTGAAGAGGAATAACGTAGCGTTCTCTTAATTCTAACTCTAAATTAGTTTCATGAAAGAAAGAACCAAACACAAAATAATAAAGTAACGCCATTAGATTCGCTCAATCCTTCAGGTTACATTCTTAAATGAATTAATTACTCCCTTAATATGCGTTTCTCGTAAAACTTTTAGAGAATTTAGATTTTAGTAAAATATATTTTACGCCATTTTGTTGTAATATATTTTGTAACTCTTAGCAAAAATGAAAGTAATAGTAATTTTTCACTTTACCGATTTATTTGAAATAAAAGGTAAAATTCTTAAAGGATGAAAAATAATCTATCTATGTAAAAATGGCACTAAAAAGTTTTGTTTTTTTAACACAAGAAATTAATTATTACATTTTTATTCAGATTTCTTAAAGTTTAGCTTATTAAGTTTTATAATTAAATAAAAAATGTATTTATTTTTTTTAAGCCAGATTCAATTTTTAGCAGATTTCCTTGAAGGCAATTGGACTATTTATGTTGTTGAGCAAGAAAAGGATTTGGAAAAATGTCTTCAACTTTTCACCGGATCAATAAGATCAAACAAAAATTACAGTTCGTTCAAAATTACTATTATGTAATAATACACATATGTATAATGCACATGCTATCCAGAGACCCTATTTTAAAAATTTAGAAACCAAAAATGACTTTCTTTGAGCAAGCCATAGGATTTATACGTTACTTGCAGTGGAGGAGAGGGGGGTTTAGAAAGAAACTTAATTAAAAATACGTTTTTATCTTAGAAAGTAGCAAAATATTCTTTAAAGAGTAGAAGGTGTAAAATGTCATTTTATATCATTTATTTTTAAATAACAATTTTTATAATATAAAAAATATATTGAAGAATACACTATGCTAGCAATACCGCCTCTCCCCACCACCCTTCCTCTCCAGGTTGGCCTACATACCAAGCCTCAACGATACTTTTACTTACGTTATCATTTACGATGATAAAAATAGTGGTTTTCTCTTATCTAAGTCCATGGGGTATCTGTTTAGTGAACGCTGCTCTTGCGTCAAGGACTTTGTATATTTCTTGCTCGGTTACTCTGTCTGCATGTTTGTCTTTTTGCTCCCAAGAGTGACCTTCTGAAAACGAAACGTCGAGTAATAAATAAAAGTTATTGTGGGGAAGACACGAAGGAGCCATTTGCTTTCTCGTCCCAAATAAATCAGCTCTAAGCACCTGTCGGCGTTGGTTGTATCTACAATTATTTCAACAGATCGCTGCAAGATGTTTTATTATTTTTAATTACCATTTTAAAAAGGAAATAAAATATAGATTTTTTTTAAAAATTCTTTCAGATGAAATTATTTAGACTTTTTATGGAACACGTTTTATGAAGATATTATTTTCCAGTACGTCACTTCCATAACTACTACAGGTTAGAATCGCACTTAAAATAACTAAAGCTTTCCACATTTCATTAAGAAAGAAATTAAAAAAAAAACCGAATTAAGAATTTTGTTCATAAAAGCTAAAATAATACGATGACGTGATAATTAGTTAGAAAGAACAGAAAATGTACCCCATTGTTATACAAAACACCTTATGAATGAATTTTGTAGTACCCTCATACTTGGATATTGCCTTTTTTGCCTAAAAATAATTCAGCCAACTCTATTTAGCTACTAGTGTTGCTCTTATGACAAATTATATATATATGTGTGTGTGTATCACTCAACAGACCCCAGTTTTCAGTTTTCTCAATGAAATCAGGCAAGTAGCTTTTGGTTGCAAAAATAAAGGCTGAACTCGTTTATATCGAAATAAATCTATCGAAAAGACTTTTTCGATGCAGTGGGAATAATATTTATTTTAGAGCAATGAAACTCATCACTGATTTGTTTATTCACAAAATAAATATTTTTGGAGTTACACAACAAAATTAAAGAATTAAGAGAGAGCTAGTATGAACTGTAAATTTTAATTTTACTAGAAGCTTAATTTAGTATTACTTTTTTTTTTTTTAAGTGTTACCCTCCCTTTCTACCACTTAGGAGAGAGGGACTCTCTACGTTCTCATTCTAAACAACCATGGTTCAGGACAAGCTTTTATTTATCGATAAAAGCTTGCCCAGGGTGGTATTTGAAACCGTAGCGTCAGGATTGCGAGTCCCAAACGTATCCACTGAGCTACTTTTGTGTCCCTAATAGGAAGCTTAAATACGGAATTTTAATCGTTTATTTTAAGATCTATGTACGCTTGAGTAAAAACAGGCTTATAAATACAATTTGAGTGGAATTTTAGGTTGCTGTAGGGTTTGAAAAGGTTTCTCATAAAGAGTGAATAGTATTATACAAGAAATGCAAGGGAGTTACATAAAAAAAAATCTTATTACCTCAGCCAGGACTCGAACCCGGTTCTCCTGCGGGGATTTGGAGAGATTATCTAGCTAACCTCAGTGGTGCAACGGTCAGCATAACTGCCCGGAAAGCAGGAGACCCGAGTTCGAGTCCCGGCTGAGGTGGGATTAAATACCACAACTAAAGTCACTACTTTAAAAAAGTGAATAGTATTATTTCCTCTAGTTATAATTTGCTGTACACATGAGAACTTTTGGGTCACATGTAACTATCCTTACCTATCCTATCCTAACCTATCCTTATCCTTAGCTACCCTATCCTTACCTACACCTATCCTTAGCTATCCCTATCCTTAGCTACACATATCCTTAGCTATCCTTACCCTATCCTTTTCCTTATCCTTATACTCTACACTACCGCATTGGAGTAAGAGGCTCCCAGCAGTTCATCAAACGCCCTCCAAGTCGTCGGGGAGAACAGGGGACAAGTTGACAATTAGGAAGCAGCCTATATAAATAGAGGTACGGCAAGGGTCGACATTCGGGCCGCCGTAGGCTAACTATAGCGCGCAGAATCTGGATGAGAAATGCGCTGATGGCAATCCAGAGAGAATTAACCTGACACCTATATATATATCTCGTTGGTTCTGCTCTGAGAGGGAGCAACTGTTTCCTTTCCAGTGGCCTTAAACACACTTCGCTGGAGAAGAACCTTCCAGGCTGGTGATAATAAGAATTGCCTTTATTAGATGTTTTTTGTTGGGGTTCGGTCAAGGTAGATTAAAAAAAATTTACAAATTAAAAAAATGTGTATCTTTTTTGCCTGTATAGGTAGAATGTATTTATTTTTTTTAAGCCAGATTCAATTTTTAGCAGATTTCCTTGAAGGCAATTGGACTATTTATGTTGTTGAGCAAGAAAAGGATTTGGAAAAATGTCTTCAACTTTTCACCGGATCAATAAGATCAAACAAAAATTACAGTTCGTTCAAAATTACTATTATGTAATAATACACATATGTATAATGCACATGCTATCCAGAGACCCTATTTTAAAAATTTAGANTTTTTTGGATCTACCTTGACCGAACCCCAACAAAAAACATTTAATAATAATATCTACGGTCAACAAACTCTCCATTTGAACCAATTACTCTTATTATTACTTATTAAATACACGTATAATTTCTATTTATTAATCAGTTTCGTTTTCCCAAGTGTCTCTGAAGAGAGATAATAAAGAATTGTACTTTATTTTCTTTAGGGGTGTCCGGAACAGATATCTCATTGTGAGCGTACCAGGAATCAGCTGTCAGCTGCGCTACTGATTCACTCCAGTGTGATATCCGACACATTGTGTGTGCGCATGCAGAAATATATTTAGAAGCGATTACGAGAGTGAGACGAGCCAGCTATTTTCAGTACTGTAAGTTGTTCTCTGGGACGACTCGGATTTTTTTTTATTTTTTTATTTTTATAGATTGTAACTCCTCCCCCCCCCCCCCAGGATCCAGTGCGGGGAGTGGCGGGAGGGGGGC
Organism: Oncopeltus fasciatus; assembly: GCA_000696205.2. NCBI lineage: Eukaryota > Metazoa > Arthropoda > Insecta > Hemiptera > Lygaeidae > Oncopeltus > Oncopeltus fasciatus. The sequence goes on along the minus strand of KZ807644.1, from coordinate 336,881 downwards.
GAGCTCACCCCTGATCCGATCTGTGAAGGGTTGGTAGCACCAGCAGCAAGCCATCACTGACCTGGTGGCCAGTTTACAGACGTGGGCCAGTGAGAGGTACAAGAAGAGATTCTACTCGATCTAGGTAAGTCCACTAACCATTGGCCAACGGGCGTTTGTCATGACTGTGGAGTTACCGACCATGTGGCATCACTGACCCAGTAGTCGTTGAAGTGACTCATTTAAAAAAAAAAAAAAAAAAAAAAAAACTGTTATTGCTTAATGTTAAGGAGATTTTATGTACTTAAAAAGAAAAAGAAAATGTGAAATAATTAATGAGAGGGAATATAATAAAAAATTCTATCTGTCCCAGCAGGACACGAACCTGGATCTCCTGCTTTCCTGGCCAGTATGCTACCACTTACACCACCGGGAGGAGCTAGATATCATTAAATTCCCACTGCAATAGCGAGAGCCTAACCCACGAGAAAGACAAATACATCGTCTTAAACTCGAAGGAGCTGACATTTTCAAGCTATTTGTCGACTCTCGTAATTTACTTTTTTAATTTTTCTTTATAAATATTTATTTGGTTGTGATTTATAATACCACGTAAATTTTAAACAATTAATGAGAGGGAATAGAATAAAAAATCTCTGTCCCAGCCAGGATTCAAACCTGGTTCTTTAATCTGTTTCTTCTCATTAATTGTTTAAAATTTACATGGGATAATAAACCACTACTAAATTATTATTTATAAATGAAAATTAAAAAAGTAAATATCGAGAGTCGATAAATAACTAGGCAATGTCAGGTCCTCCGAATATAAGACGATGAATTCGTCTTTCTCGTGTGGGTTAGGCTCTCGCTATTGTGGTGGGAATTTAGTAAGTCATCTAGCTCGTCCTGGTGGTCTAACAGAAGCATTCCGGACCGGAAAGCAGGAGATCCAGGTTCGAGTCCTGGCTGGGACAGATAGATATTCAATTATATTTCCTCATTAATTTAAAATCTGCGTGAGATAATAAACCACAATTAAATTAACACTTATAGTTTATGTATTAACAGATTTCTCAAAGGTACGTACATACGTACATACCATTTTTAAAAACACTTCACTGATTCTACATTGGAGAAGCTAAAATACGGCCGTTCAAAATTATATAAGAACCATACTTGGTATTTAAGCTACTGTTCATAAACTAAGTAATAACTAAATAAAAAATAGTTTTACTCCGTAAAATTAAGTTTAAGTAAAGCCAACGAGGAAGGAGTAGAGAAGAGACTTGGAAATCTCTCCTTCTCAGTTTATTAAATCAATTAATGTTTTGGGGTAAAATAAAAGTTTCTCCCCTAGAACTAGAATTACTCACTCCTAGTAATTTTTATATAATCAATCCAAGATTTTTAAAAAATTGTTTTTTAAAAAGACGGAAAAAATCCCGGAAGTTTGTAGTGGGGACTGGGCTTTTTAGAGAGTAGGGATGGAAAGAGGGGGGCCATTGATTTTATTTTTTGGTGAAGGAGCATTCTGAAGGGGGATGAATGAGGTAGACGAGAAAAAATAAATAATGAGCGGAAAGGGAGGCAAAAAAGAATGAGCTATAATGGAATGCTAAGAAGCATTGTACTAGGATGACAGGACCTCTGAGGAGCTCACGAAGAATGAAGGAGTTTCCAGAGAGGAACACGCAAGGCAGCGCCGCCCTCCCCTCTATCGGGAGCGAAGCATTCAACAGGAGCTCCACTCCTATACTGAGGGAAATACTCAATCCCGGGTGTCCTACATAATAAATAAACTATATTCAACAAAATAAATAAATACAAATTATGTGTGACAATTAAATAGAATTAGTGGGATAAAATTAAATAGAATTTTAAATTTAAAGCACTTGTGGACATGAGATGTACAGAGAAGAATAATACATAGATCATTAATTAAGAATAATAAATAGATCATTAATGACGAATAATAAATAGATCATTAGGAATGTGAATTATTAATAGATACAAATAACTAAATTTATTTAATGCTTATAACCTATATCAACTTTTATATGCACACTTGCAGACAATGAGTAATGTCAGTGAAAAAACGCAAATTCCTAATTGTATGTTCAAAAGGAGAGTTTTTTTGACCGTAGATATTATTAATAGATGATTTTACTAAGGGTTCGGTCAAGAAAGATAAAAAAAAAACACAAATTTAAAAAAAGGTGTATTTTTTAAAGATTATCTGCCAACGTTTCGGCTTACATTGTAAGCCATCTTCAGGGCTATCATTAAGACGAGAGAGGACGTCCTGTCCCAAAGTTCACATTTCCATGATTGAGAAAAAAAATACACTTTTTTAAAAATTTATATATTTTTTTTTGTATCTACCTTGACCGAACCCCAACTAAAGTCATCTAATAGCAAATTCTGTATTTTTGAATTTATGAATGTATTTTTCTTCATCAAAATTGTTATAATTGCCACATAATTTCACTAATATGGGATGAAGAATGACTAACTCTCTCTTTTAATATTTAATTTTTAAGTATTTCTATACCAAATGATGTTCTAAATACTTGTAAATCATGAGATAAAACAGCTTATAATTTCAGCGAATTACCGAGGAATGAAGCTATTGGTGGTCCTGTACATCCCAGATTTTTTGATATTTTACGCTATCCTTTTTTACTTTAACCAAAATTGATAGTTGATAAAAATTTTATATTTGTGTGGGTGCGTGTCTAAGCTCTATTTTTCAGTTTTTCATAATAAAATATAACTGTTAAACGCAAAAAGAAAGTTGTTAATTTTTTTTATATAATTTAATTTATTAAAGTTTAATCATTTCGTTATTGAACATAATCTGAATAATAGAAGTGTGGATTATCTGAAATGTTACGAGCGTGTAAAAAACTGTTTTTTGTTCGTTTTGTTTTTGTGTAGCGGCCGGAATATTTAATTTCGAATAATGGAATTTAACAAACATTCTTTCATTCATAAAAGACATATTTCAGTAGCCATATAGGCAAATAGAAAAATTATGAGGAGCTTTATCCATATCGTAAATTTTAATTTAACGATTTATAAGCCGAAATTTAAATATATATTTTTTAAGAAAATTTCGCAAAGACGCATTTAAATGTAAAATGAAAAGTCTGAGTTCCTTATTTGTGGATATCAGAAGAATAAATGAGGAAATTGTATGAATTGTCAACATTCGAGTGCAAAACATTTTTTCGTTGTAGCGGGCGGAATATTAAATTTAAAGTAAATAACTGAACCCAGATATGATCGTTGACAAAATAAATATTTCAGAAGTTAGTCAGGGAAATTTAATAATTAGTAGTGGGTTTACTTGAATCAAACATTTTAATTATACTGTTTATAAGCCGAAAACACTTATTTATCTTAATTAAATGTCCCTTGCCGCTTTCAAATTTAAAAAGAAAATCTGAGCTATTTTTTAGACGAAATCGAACTAATAAGGGGGGAGATTACCTGTAATGATTTAAATTTAACAAATGNAGCCAGCTATTTTCAGTACTGTAAGTTGTTCTCTGGGACGACTCGGATTTTTTTTTATTTTTTTATTTTTATAGATTGTAACTCCTCCCCCCCCCCCCCCCCGCCCCCCGGGGGGGGGGGGGGGGGGGGGGGGGGGGGGGTAATTCCCTTCCGCCTACAGTTCCATTAAAATATAATGTGGGCTATAGTAGACAAAATATTGAAATTAGCAGAATGAAACTCAAAAAAATAAATTAAGGATTTGGATTGTTATTAACCGTATTCAAACAATTAGGGAGGGGTTAGCTAAAACCTTTTATTGTTTCAGAACACAGAATAGAGACGAAAAATGATAAAAAATTTTCATGAGTTACAGCATTTGTTTTGAAAATTTACTAAATAGTATTATTAGTCTTTGAAAGACTCGCTGAGGAAACCAAGAAACGAAACTCCAAGAAATTGGATCCCCCCCAGAGAAAATAGCGCTCAGTCAGGAGTTAGCAGCATGAGTAAGATTATGGTCTGTACATATAATAAACACATTTTTAAAAAGATAAACACAACAAATAAATCTTAGTATAGCTTCAACTAAGGACTCCCTAGATCTGAGTCACCCGCTTCCAGGACGCCCGTGATGAACGGGGAATTCTCTCACTCAGAAGTAAAACAAACTATCATAAGTATAATTAGGAACTATCACAAAGCCAACATGAAACAGAGTCAACATCCTCAAACATATCTTTAATTCACAGAAAATCACTCGTTAGGATCAACTTTGACTGAAACACAACAAAAACTCTACTCTCCTAAAAACTAACCTTTACAAACCTCTACAGTCAATAACTCTCCATTGGTTATTAATTCTTATAATTAAGTAAATTTAAGTTTCTTAAGTAATTATAAGTAGATTATTACTCAAGAAGCTTTGAAACTTAATTGGTCAAAAAAAAAAAAAAAAAAGGAAGCAAATTAAATCATACTTTAAACATTTGGTGCCTTAATAATTTGATGATTGATAATTAAAAAATCAAGTATGCTTTTTAAAACATATTTACACACTGGACTTTTCTACAGCAAGATGTCGAATACCACGTTTATTTATAATAAGAGAAACCAAAAACAACAACAACAAAAAAAATACATTTTGAATTTTCAGATGAAAAATTATTTTAAAAATAGAGGGTTTTTGTAAATATATTTTTTTTCTAATGAGAAGCTTATGCAATTCTTACAATCAGAAAAAATATGAAGCTATACTTAAAATTGTATTTTAACTGAGGAAATAAAGTTTTTGGGGGAAGGTTTTTATGCTAAAACTTGTCTAGTGCAGTCTAGTCATTATTTATTTTCTTGTATTTGTGTGTTTTATTTATACATACTGAGTTAATTCTAGGTTAATTACATCAACTTTCTAGGCTAATTACATCCAGCTTCTTAGCCATTCTGTATATAACTTATTAGAAAATATGTATTTTCATTTGCGAATAACTTCTAGACAATATTCGACTTTTTCCGATCCTACCTATCAGCTACTAAAATTATAGTAACTGAAATATATGTATGTGTACATAATCTAAATGAGCCATGGGTGTTTATACTGTGGTGGCAACCTGTATATAGCCACTACCTCCATGTTCCTAAATGGTTAAAAGGGAGGCTAACACTAAATATATATATATATCCCTATTTTANAATAAGACATATATATATAAAGTATGTGTTTATTATCTGTCTGCGCTCGCTCAATGACCAGTTTTCAGTTTTTAAAAATGAAATACAGCACATCGATATAAAAGGTAAAATAAAAAACCAAGTTCGTTATAGAACGTTATATCGGACAGTGGCTTCCGTCAGAGTGGAGATTTAAAAAAATGACAACTGTCTGTAAAAACAAATTTTAAGTAGCGAGTGAAAATTTACTTTTTAATCATGAAACTGAACAAAAATTTGTTAAAGATAAAAGAAATATTTCAGGATACACATAGCAACATTATAAGTCGGTGGGCTTACCTGAACAGTAAATTTCTGTGAATTTCTAAAATACAAGTCAAAACCATTTGTTTATTAAAATTGGCACGTGTGCAAAAGTAAAGGCTAAATTCGTTATAGAGTAAAATCTGACCAATAGGAGTGGGGATAAACCGACATGTCAAGTATGAATCTAAAAATTTGTTTCTTCAGTTAGCATATTTACTTTAGAGCAATAAAACGCGAGATTTTTTTATTGATTTAATTAATATTTCTGGAGATGCATAGTGAAATTGAATTGGGCCGATTTCTGAAATTAACTTTAGTAGTGACTGATTTGAGAGTGGTGTCATTGGTCACCTTCTCCCATCATGTGATTGATATTGAATGTCATTTTTTTTTCTAATTCATTGTGGTGATCAAATTACAAAATGTTTTAATTTAACAGAATGTAATAAATAAATAAAAGTTAAAAAAAAAAAAAAGTTGTGACTAGGAGCTTAATGGGTGACGGTTCCATGGTCTCATATTTTTAAATAGTATATCCTCTGAATTAACATTTATATTTTAAATTATTCATGAATAAATAAATTGAAAGCAAGACAACATTATTGAAAATGGTATCTGTTGATCGCACTCTTGCTATTTTATACTCATTATTCGCCATTAAACATAAATTGGCACACAGAAGGTTAACTGAACTGTTCTCTTCCCAGAAAATTGGAAATTAAGAACAGTAAATAATTTTGGTTCGGTTAGCATATTTCCAGATAGTCTGCTCAAATTGTAATAAACTGTAGTTAAAGGATCTTATGGAAAGAGGATCGTCAGGTATTCGGTGAAACCAAAAAGATTTTATTTTAGCCAATGTTTCGGCCTGAATTTCAGGCCTTCATCAGGGCAGAAAGTATGATGGGGAGAGAGAGAGAGAGAGAGAGACTCTTGTTCTACTGTGTCTAAATCATGACTGTAGGCACTGTTGAGAGTCATAATGTAGACATGATGTAGACAGCCAAGATATAGACACAGTTGAGCACGAGTCTCTCTCCCCATCACACTATCTGCCCTGATGAAGGCCTGAAATTCAGGACATTGACTAAAATAAAATATTTTTTTCTTTGTAAATTAGTCTTTAATTCTTCAACTACCAAGACTGAATTCCTGATAATCCTCTATTCATAAGACTTGACGGTCAACAAATGTACCTCCAAATCAAAGGATTTTATTTTAAAAAGCCATTATAACAGCTTTCGCTAGACAACATCGTTTAATTAGTAAAATTGTGAGGCTGAACTTGAGGGCGAATGAATCAGTAGCGTATTTGAAAGATTATAAAACCCCTGGCATTTGTTCAAATAATATTTAAGAAGCTAGGAATTACCACCTGCTAAGACATATATTAAGTATATGAGGAAATAAACATTTGCATAGCGTTTATTTAGAGAAATGCGCATCCAAATAAATATAATTAGTTTTTTTTTTCGAGCAAAGTAATTAGTTCATGAGAAGTAGTAGAAAAAAAAGTCCACATTAAAGCAGTTTAACTTTGCAGATGTTCCAAATATCTGCTAAATAGACGTTTTTAGTAAAAATATTGGAAGTTTATGGTAGATAAATAAATTGTATACTTAACTAAGAAAACAATATTTTTCTTAATTTAATTATAACGGATAAATTTTGATTTTCTCTAACGATAAAAATAAAAAAGATATTAGAATTCTAAATTTCGGTCCTCATCTAAACCTTTTCTTTAGCTTCTTTATTTTAGTAATTGCGGATGCTGCAACGCAAACAGAAAAATTTAGAAAAAATATATATGTAGAAACATGTAGAAAAAATATATATGTAGAAACAAAAAAAAAATATATATATACATAAACATACATGAAATTACCACATTTTCAGTTACTCCAAGTGGGATCGGCGAAGTTCTCTTACATTTTTAAATCATGTTCCACATATAGGTAAAACATTTTTGGTTATTCTAGAAGGGAACCCAAAAGTGTATAGGGTAATCCAAAATCCATAACAAGCCTTTTTCGCCAAATTTTATGTATTATTAGCGATAATAAATTAAAATTTGTCTATTATGTTCTATAAATATTTGCGTAACCCAAATAACAACGAAAATGTTACGAATATGAAGATTGGTCCCTATCTTTAAACCCCTTACGTATGCTATTAAAATTCCAAATATTGAATTTTTTAAAAAATAATTTTGAAAATAGGAAGATCCGTCAAACACTCAAAATAAGTTTCTCTAAATACTTTTAATCTGCGTTTTTATGAAAAAATTGGTAGAGAATTTAAATGATATAAAATTCAATTTTACACCAATTTTTTTGTATAAATTTTTTCGTTTATAATAAAAGAGATAATAAGATTTTTAATTTTGGTCTCTCTTCCTCCGCCTCGACCGATTTTATTATTTATATTGTTTGTCTCAATACAATTTAATTTTTTGTAGAGATTTTATTATGTGTAATTTTTAATGCATACTATTTTCTCTTCTCTTTCTTCATCTCTTTGTCTCATTTATTATTTTTTGCATTTATGAATATTTTATTGTGAAAAAATAGAATTCCATCGTAGGATGATGAAAAACTCAGAACGGATCGAAAGGAACGTATTCATGTTTTTTATCTATAAATTGATACCACATGTCACCCTCAGAAAATGGTAAGATCAAATGAAATAAGAGAAAAAAATTTAGAAAATGCGCCCGACGGTGCCTCTCTGACATGATCTCTCTGCTCATGTAAGTCCCGAGGAACGAATTTTGCTTTTTTCACAATCAAACGAGGAATTTTTTATGCCTGGATCAGATTTATATTACATTTTACTTAGCCGAACTATAAATTTGGATAGAGTACGCCCAGAGTGGTTTAATAAGACATGTATATAAGTGTCAGTTTCACGTGTAGTTTTGATATGTGATGCAGGAGTGAATATAGTGTCTTGATTCGTTGTGAAAGCTTTGGTACAGTGTTCCCTGTATGTGGACAACATGTAAGTCGTCTGTCAAGTGTCATCTCCATATGGCGTACCTTAGTGACAGTATTCGTTGTTAATATGAATTGTTGGGCATGTCCGTTTTCTAAGTGTGAAAGTAATGTTTGTGATTTCATACGGTCGTGCTGTATCTTCCAGAGAGATCGCCATTTCCAAATGTTTATGGGATGTTCGTCTGATGCCTGATAAGATAGAGAGGAAAGGTAAGATCTGATACAGGGAAGTACCAAGGACATAGTTCCTGCTTAAAGAGGGATAAAGCCATAATAAACATGGCGCATGGGTGCTTCACGCGAGAAATGATCGAGGATCCAAATATGCATCTAATTAAACCAACCATTAAAAGTTATAACTAATACCCGGTCTCCACGCTATTTCCACCTAAAAACAACACAAAGTGGGGAAAATTAGGGATGACACTAGGATTTTCCTAGTCGTTTGAGGAAGGATTTGAAAATTTCGGAATTTAATTGATAAAAGCTGTCAAATCGGGAGATTTGAGAAGCATCCAGGATAGGGATTGATCAAGTGTTACCCAAAGGCCATTTACAGCTGGATAAAAGAAATTGGTATTTAAATTTAAGTGTGTGTCAATTTAGCAGGGACAATAACCACGAACCAAAATTGACTTGGTCTTTTCAACATTAAGGACAAGTTGATTATTTATAGTCTAGTTTATATTTATGCTGTTGAGGTCTTCCTTGACAAGAGCATGGGATTCCATAAAGAGAGGGGAGAAAGAATAATATATTTGCGAATCATCTGGGCAGAGATGGTAGGATAAATTATTTGGGGAAGTATCTGCATTTCCCACTCTTTACCGGATAATAATATACTGTTATAGATACAGATATTTTCTGGGGTAATTTTAATGTTTGTTAAAAATATGGAACAAGATGTAGTACATTTTTTTTTTCTCAAGAAATTGTATCAAAATATGTCAATATATTCAATGTGCATGTCTAAAGAATTTTTGAGTTTTGGATTCATTAAAGTATACGGAAGTGGGCAAGAATGAGGGATTTAAAAATGAGAGAAATAAAAAAATAAAAAAGGAAAAGCTATTATATAATTATATGACGTCACAAAAAAGACCGGACTGACGTCATGAAATGGGTAGCAGTTTCGGCATCGTTGTTTCTCCAGAATATCCGCTTACACGGAAAAATAAATGATTCCGCAGGGCAAATCCGTTGTCCAAGTGGTGCTAAACTTACTCTTCGAACTGAATACACAAATATATTGAGAATATATTTAGAAAGGTCTTCGACCCGGCTTATAGTAAACTTGAACACCTGTTCTTTTTACTTTTATAACTAGACCAAGGAACAAAGGTTTCAAATTTCAAACAAAAATTTTTAAATTATCGGTTTCAAAAATTGTTATTGATAACAACTATTTTTACCATATGCCGGAAAAAATGTTTTGTATAAATTAGTGAAGATAAACTGAGCATAGCAGGAAATTAGAATAGGCCTTTTGCCAGATTCAGTTGGAATATAAAATATACACACATCTCCTAGGCTACACACTTTGCTTATGTTATTTAAATAGTTTTATTGATGTATACGAACAAATTTTATTATTATTATTGTTCTTCCTATTTCATAATAATAAATAAAGCAATATTTTCTAACTTAAATAATAAGGGATAAAAATTATTTTTCAGAATTTTAAATTCAAAATTTAAAGAGTAAATAATTTAATAAATGGAAATATTTTCACACGCAAGAAACTGATTTCCCAACTGTAAAAAAATATAAAAAAAATAATCCATTAACATTTTTAATCAGAAAAAAATGCAATATTTATATAATCAAAAAATGTTTAATTTTATTCTGCATGCTGGAAATGAAAATGAGCTTAAAGTATGATTTTATGGAAAATATCATACAATGTAAATTAAATTCTACTTATAAAAATTTAAGAAATATTATTAGTGTACATTAAACATATATATCTATGTTGATTATTAAAAAACAAATAACANAAAATGGAGTGTATTTCTATGACCGGCCGGTTTTAACAGGTATAATTTTAACTTCTTTTTGAATTAATCATTTCACAATGTTATTAGAAAATAAAATTATTAAAACATGACATGTATCTAGTTGGCAAGACCGGAGAAAAATTTTACGAAAAATCATAAAAAATTATGAGAAAAATCTTAACAGTTACATTATTTTGGAATTTATTAAAATGACAATAGTAAATATATTTAAATGTAGAAGGATTTTAGGTTACTAAAAATATTTTTTAATATTTTTGATCCTATTTTTCATTTTCTTTAAAAGTCAATTTAAAAATATTTCACTAAGTACTTTTTAAATATTTATTTTTCCAGAAATGTTATAATACTTGCTTCTTTAATCGGAATAGCAAAACATTAAGCCATATATGCAAAACCACTCGTCTATTAAGCAGAAAATTATTCCTCTAATAAGTAAATTAAGTAATGATTTAGAAGTGTATGTACCAATAAGAATGATAACCTAAAAATGGGTACTTTAATGATCAGATTGGAATTTCTGTAGCAACAAACTAATTTGATTCAGTTTTGTAGGATACACAAGGGGAGCGAAATTAAAAGACTTTAGAGTAAATCAGCCGGTTGTCTACGACATGAAAGCATGGAGGCTGCAAAGGGCAGGTTATGTGGCAAGCTGCTTCTCTTGTCCAGCTGAACTCCTCTTCATGAACACAAACTCAACAGTGGACGGAGCTTGACTCAGAAGGAGACCAAGAACGAGATGGAATGGTAGAATAGAGAAAGACGCAATGGAGTTCAACGTAGAAATTGGAAAGCCATCACCCCTGACTAAGTTGGCTTGAGCACGGAGCTAAAGATCTCCATGGCACGTAAATCCAAGAGAAAACATACATAAACGTTTTTATGAGTGTGTTTATGTATATAATATTACTGTAAACAATTTACTGGAGCTTTTATTATAAACCCAATAGATCACAGGAAATATTTTCTTTCTTATTTAAATGTTGTATACTAAGAAAAATTATTCATTTTTTAGATATATAGAGATATGAATAAAACTTATATATCACCTATACAGTAATAGATATATGGTGTTAAATTGTTATAAAAATACAGTGTTAGAAGTAGTATTAGAAGAAGAATTAAAATTTGATTACTGATACTGGTGGTATACCCTTAATTTGTATAAATAGTATTTTTTAACAAACAATCAGAGAGCGAGAGAGAGAGAGAGAGAGAGAGAGAGAGAGAGAGAGTGCAATCAAGAACAGGTCGGATAGTAAGTGCAGTGCACACACAAAAAGAAAAAATCACAAGTAGCAAATGTTTGGGGATATCTCGCCCTTCGTCAGTGAGGAGTGAATGAAGCTAGCTTCTCTTCACTTCTCACTGACGAAGGGCGAGAAATCCCCGAAAATTTTGCACCTTGTGATATTCTCTTTTTGTGTGTGCATTGCACTCTCTAATACCGAATTAGATTTATTTATTATGAAAATAAGAGGGCCCTCGCTCCACTGTGAAAAAAGACTATAAATGTTGCAATATTACATTTTACACCTGGTTTATTCTGGATTATTTTTTGCAACTCTTATAATGACTAATAATAATTTGATAAGATTTTAAAAGTTATCTCTCTCTAAACCCTTCCCCTCCTCCATTTCTGCTATTATCCAACTCAACTAACAGTTTGCAAAAATAAGTTTAAATACCTAACTAGGTTTCATTATTTTAAAAATTGCGGATCCTATATGTATGTATATATATAAGGTTAACTGAACTGTTCTCTTCCCANTGTGTATGTATACTATGTTATTTAATTGCTTCATAAAATACTTGTAAAATACTGATTATTGATTACTAATATTGATTTTAGTTGTTAAACTTATTTTGAAAGATATATATATATATCCTTCTTTTTTTTTTTTTAATGCACCATGTTGCTAGCTTACTTAGTGTAGGATTGATTAAGAACCGTTAAAATTATTCGCATCATATTACCAACGTTAATTCATTATTTTCAAAATAGGAAATTTGATAAAAATTTAAATCTTACGGGATTTATTTTTATTAAATCCATGATATAAATATTTAGCTACTCTGAAGGCCGTAAAATTCACTTAGCTCGCGCAGCTGCTGCGATAAAGAATATTATTTATTAGTATTAGCTTTATCTATATATTTTTGTTGTTACCAAATTATTGATTAGGAAGATAATAAAATATTTGGTAAACCACTATGGCTTTATCAGTAATTTAAATTAGCTTATTGCTTTAAAAAGTAATTTTTACAAATGATTGTTTTGTTTTATTGTTTTAAAATTATAAATCCATTTCAATATTCAACAAATATACAATTAAGATTTATAAAATTTTCATTTTATTTTTATTACCATTACTGTTAGGAGCCATATCACCATTAGAATAAACGAATGGACAAAACACCCGCAAATACATATAAAATAGAAAGATAAATCTAAGAATATTCCTTTACTTATGTTAATTTATAATTTTTGTACATTTATAAGTGCATTTACATTTTAAAAGAGATTTTTTTAATTAATTCAAAAGGCTTAAAATAGATTATTTCATGGATATAACTACTGGCATAAAAACGAATATGTCTGATAAGTAAAGTTTAATAAAGGGAACAATAATATAACAAAAAATATAGAATTAAAATGGAGTGTATTTCTATGACCGGCCGGTTTTAACAGGTATAATTTTAACTTCTTTTTGAATTAATCATTTCACAATGTTATTAGAAAATAAAATTATTAAAACATGACATATGAATTAAATTCAAATTAGTTTTCAACATGTACTAGCTCAATATGTTTTTAAAATATTAATAGAATGTTAACAAATTTACAACAATAAATATTTAAACCAGAGAATATATAACAATATAAAGGGATAATATTTAAGAAACATAAATTGTTACAGAGTTTAAAAAAAAAAATCTTTGTTGCAAAAGAAAAATGCAACTGTTAATATTTAAATTTCCCAATTGTGTAAATTGATGAATTAAGTACCGCTTTTACGACAGACGTAAGTGTTGTTCGCTTTCTTGTTATCCAGGAAAATATTTTATCACATTATTTATAGCCATTAACAGTCGTCATAAATACAAGAGTGTCATACCTTCTATTCTCCGTCTTCATTGGTTTAATAGAAGGTATGAGAGTTCTATATTCATTGGTGGTAGAAATAATAATAACCCTTTAGATTATTTACAAGAGTGTCATTTTACTGGGGTGGGGAGGGGGGTGGTGCAAGGTGGCAGTTGACGTCCGGCTCGACATTCCACACTGATAAGGAGACAGTTAGGTTTCCCACGAGGTGATAACAGATGGAAAAAACTATAAAAAAAAAAAAAAAAAAAAAAAAAAAAAAAAATAGACACTTACAAAAGTAGAGTAGGGTAGATGAGAGCTCATCTTGGGCACAACTGATTGGGGTTTCGTCCGCGCTTCCAACAGCTGTTGTATATTTAGAAGGGGGCCAGGGCGCAGGGGCTGTGCCTTCGCCAGGATTCAGGCCGGGCAGCCGGGATACCCCTCCTACCATCCTTGAACCTGATGCAAAGTCTGCAAAGAAGGCATTCGACAGACAAACAGATCAATTCCAAATTTTCACAACAAATAAAGTTTTAATGGTTAATTTATAATAATAAATAAAAAAAAATTACCATTTTTTCTTCAATCTTACCTACTAGGTAACAAAAAAGATAATCACTAAAATAAATATTAATTTAGTTGTGGTTTATTATCACAAGTAAATTTAAAACAATTAATGAGATGGAATAGAATAAAAAAATCTATCTGTCAAAGCCAGGACTAGAACCTAGGGCTAGATAACGCGCGATCCAGGTTAGAGTCCTAGCTGAGACAGATAGATTTTTTTATTCTATTCCCTCTCATTAATTGTTTAAAAGTTCCTCTAACCCCCCTCACCCAATCTTACCTGATTTCAACCAAAAATGAATTCATTCAACAGTTTACAATAAAAAGCCTTAATTTGATTTTCAAATTTTAAAAATAAGAGGGTCTGCCCAATACTAAACTTACCTTCTTAAATATCTTTCTTAACAAGCCATTTTTTAAAAATTATTATTATTCTTTAAAAATATAAATTTATAAAAATTTTACACCTATTTTGTTTTATATGTTTTCCATTTTAATGAAGAAGACACCAAGATAATAAATATGATAAATATTAAGATTCTAAATTCTAAATTTAAGCACCTCACTCTTCTACCAATTTCAGCACTCAAAGGTTTGAAAAAATAACCTTAAATATTGAACACGACAGGTCCAGATCAACAATAGAAAACAAAATAACTTTTTACAAAACAATAATTAGACTTATCTGGACATATTGTATTGAATTGTGGGGCACAGCGAAGCCATCAAACATTAGATGTAGTCCAAAGTCCTTCGCACAATCCTCAACACTCCTCCCTACGTATCCAATAAAACCATCCATTCTGACCTGCAAGTACCTTTTGTTTCCGAGCTCATCCCCTCCAGGTTTGATAAGTTCCATTACAAACCTCCAAGAACATCCAAATCCTCGAGTCCTCTCTCTGCCATCCCACGTTCATCCCGACCACCCTCCCCGACGCCTCAAGAGGAGGTGGCCAAGGGACCTCCTACTCCAGCCAGTTTAGTAACAATACCAAGGGAGTGAATGCACTAGCATTTATCTCCCCCTCTCACTCCCTCTCTGACTCCCTGCCTAGTCTCCTTCTTATCCTAGGACAAGGAGAAGATGGGTGCCGGATAGTCTATCGAGGGTTAACCTGGGCTCCTCTGCGAGGACGGGTTACGACCCGGAATAGACGAGCAAGGACAATATTGTACCCCATCAAAAATTATAGTGTATAAAATATGTACAAAATAATTTTTAATAAAGAGTTTTATATATAATATTGAACATGAATAGCTTGATTTCACTATGGTAAACCTGTTAAAATCCATCGAGCAAAGAGCCTTCTTGTTAAAATACGTAAATAGAGTAAATGAGTACTTTAGTTTTGAAAGCTCGAGAATGCAGAGAGAAGAAAAAGTACGACCACTAAGTTTTCCTCGGGATTGTCATATTCGTAGTTACATTGTTAAATATCTTCTGCAATACGCGTAAAAATATAATAGAACATAAATGTTAGAAAATTAAATTATACACCTATTATCTAGGTAAATTATTCTACATTCCTTCTCCCTACCTTGAAAAAAATAAATAAGTAGAAGTACACAGAAGAATGTGGGAATCAATGTTGATTGATCACCAATAAATTAACACACACACACACACACATATATTCTTGTGACTATCAATTCAGTACTTAGTAGGTAGGTCCAGAGAAAAAAATAATTTTTTTAAATTTAGAATATGTAAAGAGAAAATCGNAATTGAAAATATTTTAATGAAACTAAACTTTTAGTAATAATTAATATATTAAACTATGAATAGTTTGGCTATGAATGCACACACACACATATATGACTAACGGTTTGGTTTCCGGCTGGAATTTTTAATTTTGAGATTTGAAGACAAAGCTAACTAAAAGTATTTTTTAATTGCACTGTTACGGCTAAGTCCCGACATATAGTTCCCGAGGTTAAGAGACGAAAAATTTTATACATTTTAATTTACATGACTCGATTTATAAGAAACGGCATATACCCAAATAAATTTTTAAATTGAAACGAAATTCGAGCTTGTGAAAAATATTTTCCCTAGATGGAGTATAAATAAGATTTGGACAGAGAAAAAATTTACAGAAGTAAATTTGTTGATCTTCGAAAATCCTTGAATCGTTTTTTCGCCTGTTCTTCAGTTAATGGTCTCCAAATGTGTCTAGGAAATTACATTTGAAAATATAGAATTTCTGATTGATATCAAAATCAATCTTAGAATATTTTTTTCGAACCAAGATATGGAATTGATCAATCTTCATTCCAAAGGTTTCCAGGACATTTCGAGTTTGACTAGAATTTTATTAAATTATTCATTGAGTCAGTATGATACTCGTAGGAATGTGTAGAAAGTATATTAATTTGGAATTAATTATTTATCAGAAATTTTTACACCTAGCATTATTTACATTGAAGGAAATGTATCCATATTAAAATTAGGTTTGGTAGTTTTGGCATATTGATAAGGCTGTTCGCTTCGTCTCTACATTAGCCTATAGCCATGTGCTGAAACTTAGTGAAACTCAAAACACATGATACAAGTACTCTGCTACAGTTATGTAGTAACCACTTACACTCTTGACACAACACACAAGCACAAATCCATAATTCCATGAGACACTGAACATTATCATGGCTGCTCGTTTTAATCCAGATGGTGAACTGGAAAAACTGTATCTCTTAGAAATATTGGTTGACAATCTTCATTTAGAAACTTCCAAACTTAATATAGCTGAGGAAGAAGTGTCTCTCGAGAAGGCGACTTGCGTCATTTTTAAATTTCTGAACCACCCACCATTAAAGATATGTGAAGGTGATTTTTGTGAAAAGGATGAAAATTCTGAGCGAAGCTTTCGATCGGTTATTTTCAAAAGTGGAAAATCGTGTCTTTTTTCTTTGAGAAACTGTGCCCCGCCATTAGCAACCTTCAAAATAAGACTTTTCGTTGAAATCTCTAAAAACGAACCTCCAAATCTAGTAATTGGAAAAGGATGTGCAGATTTAGGGGAAACCTTTCTAAAAATTTTGAACTGCTCGACGAAAGACTGCGAACTAGGCCCAATTACACAAAGCGTGAGGGATAAATTTACAATATTAAATGATAATAATGAAGATATAGGGGATATAAACGTGTTTATTCGTCTTTCTTGTTTTGGGAAAATGATTATCACGCAATTTCAAATAGCCGACGAAGAGAAGGAAACTTTCTTTTTTAAGGGTAACGAGAAAAAAACGATTGGTGGAGCTGGCGAAGGAAATACGGTGACCCCTTGCGATCCCGCTGACAGCAAACGCATCCCTTGCTCCGATAAGGACACATCTGATGCCACTCCCGTTGGTTACGGGAAGCCGACTTCTGCAGACCAACCTGAACAAATTGCTTCTCATCCACCAGGCTGTGGGCAGTATCCTCCGACCCCTCAATACGGAGGTTTATTAGGAGGTTTCAATGGGCGACCGGGGTTGAGTGAAGTGCCGCCGTTTATGGGGGGTTATGGCGGATTCGGAGGTAAACCGATTCCTTATGGGCCACCTACAGGCCTCCTCGGCGGGAACCCGGACTATGCTGCCGGTATGACAGCTTTCCCGGATCCAAGACTGCAACAACAGCCCCAACAGTTTGATATGAACTTCCAAAAGAACCCTAACAGGCAGGCACAAAAACACCCTTTTTGTGGCAAAATACAACTTGGAAAAGAGTCAAGCTCGGAAGAAGAAGAAGTGGAACAAACACCACCTCAGCAAGTGCCTCTTTTGAACTTTTGCAGTTGTGACTATCCTTTTCCACCCGGCTTCACCGTACCTATGCCCGCGCCTCCAAAAAAGAAAAAGAAGAAGAAGAAGAAGCCCACATGTCCGTTTGATTTGGGCGGGAAGTTCTGTCTGATGCCTCAATGTCCGATGGGATACCCCTTGTTTGCGAGACCAACGAGCCCGAACCCTAACGTCATGGAACCGGACGAAATAGCTCTGATGGACGATCGAGTGATCCTACAAATGCCACCACTGCGACAACAGTCGCCTTTCCCTATGCAACAATACCCCGTGCCATATCCGATGGGACCCCCTTCTTTCGGAATGCAACCGATTGTAGATCCCAGAGATATGTACTCGTTGAGAGTGGGGAGAGTGATGGCAGGAGCTGAACAAAACTCAAAAGTAGAAGTAGCCTTCCAATCCACTGCAGAAACTCCTAGAAAGTCTTGCAGACATCATGCCGAAACGCAATACGTCCCCGAAGATTTCGGAGGACTATCCGAACCTCCAGACGGCGATAAGGGGAAGAAGGCTAAAGGTAAAGGAAATAAAAAAGGAAAGAAATAATCTTAAAGTCTCTTCTTGTCTTGTTCATATATGAAGAAATAAACAAAACATTATACATAATTGATTTTTCTACTTTATAGAATACATCTTAATCTAAATACCATCAATATTTAAATTGTACTATAAAAATGTTCAGTGTTAAATTTATTTTAATACCATGAATAAATTCATTTTAGTGTATATTCAATGATTAATAGCGGATAACATCTATTCAACTTTACCATAAGAATAATTGTTTGATTTCAGGCACCCCAATAGAACAAATCCCACCCCAGCAAGGTTTTCAAATATGAAATACAGAGCTTAGCAAATCATTAACAGAGGGGGAATTCACCTGACATATTCCTCCATTTCTTCAATGGGATTTAAATTGGGATAATTAATTCATATTATTCAGGGAATCTTTATTGGGAAATATAAACTATGGTTGGATTCAAAAGGAAAGTGTTTCAGTCCTCCTCTGAAGCACATTTTCAGTGAGTTATATCGCAGCGTACTGTTATTGTGAAAATTAGCCAATAGGAAGTATGGTTAGTAAAACCATTAACGAATAGGCCAAATATTACCATAAGTAATTTATATATATATATATATATATG
>KZ807644.1:293871-314567 GCA_000696205.2 Oncopeltus fasciatus | reverse complement strand
TATATATATATATATATATATATATATATATACACATATACATACACATATACCTATACAGAAAAAGAAACATTCACAGCTGTGATATATATATATAATAAATAAGATCAGTAGGAAGTAAGAACATAGTGATCACACAAAACAAAAAATTTCTTTTCACTCCTCTCTGATAAAGGGCAAGAAGTCTCCCCAAAAATTTACTACTCATTGTATTTTTTCTTTTTGTGTTGACTACACTCTTTCTTCCTCCTGTTTTTATTAATTACATATTATTGATACAAAAATAGATAAATATAAATAGAAAGTAAAACAGGCAACTGTTTGTTGTGTATATATATACACACACTCACATGGCTACTAAGATTTTTTTTTTACATATATTCTAGTGTATTGAATAATATAAAAGATAACAATCCTTGTTACTTTGTCCTTAGGAATTTGGACTAGGCCAGTAACACAATGAAATGTTTAAATATCAATAAAGATCAAGTGATTAAATTATATNAGCTTATGAATCAGAAAAATAGATCATTTGAAGAACTTAACCGATGCTATATTGGAAGAACTATAAATATGGTCTGTCTATTTAGTGTTATAGATAGCTTCTTTCATTTCCATTCCTCCAGTCCTTCCAAGATCTAAGGAGCTCAAGTTAATATAAATATAATTATGGGATAACAAAGTGGCATTTAAATCGCTCTTATCTTTGTCATTCAATCTTATTAAAAAATAGGCACTTACAGGCGAAAAATATTGTTTTTATCATTTTATTTATTTCATAAGTTAGTATGAATATAGACTATTATTTATTATATTATAACACTATAATATATGTGTAAAAGAAAAGGAATTACAAAAATTTTAATATAGAAGTAACAGAGCATTCTTAAATGACTCAGATAGGGATCCTGAAATGTTAAGTATGACAATATTTGAGCTTCTACCTGAAAAAAACATTTTTTAGGCGAAGACTGGAGCAGTATCCTGCTGGGTGTTTATAAAACAAACTTATGTGCACTCCAAATAATGTATCAATAATATGTGTAATGAATAGAAGTGGCGTGATGTTTGGTTTCACAAAAAATTGGGAGGCATGGGAGATCCCCCCCCCCCAGAGAAGTTTTTTTAGCATTGATATTAAGTTAAGTGGCATATTAGGGTAGCCAAGTTGGGCAGGTTTCTCTATCCATAATATTCCTCTGAATTAGACCAATAAAAATATAAATAAATTATAATCCATGAAAATGAAAGAAAACAATATGTTTTATCCACAAACATTTAAATGTAGCCTTATTGTATTCTGCAGAGAAACTTTATTAAGCTTTTGAAGTTTAATTTTGCAGATTGTGTAACGTTTCTTTTATTTCATATTTATTGGAGGAGGAATACACGTATGTTTTACACCAGCTCAGATGGATAACTTTACTAATTATGCTGCTGGCTTATTGTTTATAAGAATTACCTTTAAGATTCTCTATGATTAAGTATTTTTGCTTGAGAATCTGAGAGGATGTATTTTAAATGGAAAGTACAGAAACTGTTTAGCTCAAAGTAATGGTTTTGTTTTCTGAAATGTTTAATTTAAAAATAATTAATTAAATTCAAGGAGATTTTTGGTATTGCTAAGAATGTGATGTATCAATCCTATCCTACATTTGGCATTATATCTATGCTACATTAGCTACAACAAAAATGGGTTTTTATCTATCAAATAAAATAGAAAGAAAATGTATTTCATTGTTATTTTTGAATTATTTTTTGTGAGGGTCTTATATTAAAACCATAAAATTTAATTAATATTATAAAATATTGCAGGATTTATTAATACTATTGCAAATAAGACTCTCCTACTAAGATAATGTGAATAAATCTTGTCTAGATTCTATCTGCTGTTAAGATTTATATTTTCATTTTTTTTTTAAATTTATTTATTTGGTTGTTACATACTGTAAGTATGTTTACATTTTGTATTCGCTCACAATGTTGTTCAATGGCTGTTAGTGGCATTGACATGAGGGAAAAAACGGCCAGTGCCGCAACTCCAAAAAAATTTCAATAACAATTTTTTTCAAGACAATGACTTATAGTTTTATTGAATTTCCCATGTGGATAATAAATCCTTTCTTAATTTCTTGAGCTAATCATGAAGCTTCTTCCTGCTGAAGCCTGCTAGTGTGTTTGACATTTTTTGGATTTTATTCCCTGACAAAATCAATCTTATGATACATGCACAGGAGAACTTTCTATACGTAAGTGATATTGTAGGCAAAAAATGTTAGTCGAATAATTATATACCCATCCCTGAGATGTCAATAAACATATATGCAGTTTGTGCTACAGAAGACTGAGAGTATGGTAAGGATTGTGGATGGTTATGCCCAGTCTAATGTTTTCTGTTTTACCACCTCATTCCTTTCTCTGTTTCTATTACATTTCAATTCAGTGGTTTCTATTATATGTGCCTATTCCCTTTTATGGCACATACCTGAGAATTGATATTGGTCAGAACTGTGTTTTCATGCATTAAATAAATAACATTAATAAATTGCTGCAAATTTTTGAAATATTTTTAAACTAATTTCATAAATAAATAAAAAATTAAGATCATACCTCTATTTTTAAATGTTGAAAATTCAGTACTAACTGAATTAGAGATTGTTTAATTTTTCAAGAATAAATTAGAAGTATTTGTATAATTTCTAGAATAGGATCTCGGCTCGATGTTCATCCACTTTGTGACGACAAAATAACATCACATGAATGGTTATCTAGCTTTCTTTTATTATTAGCAATTTTGTTTATACATACTAAAAAACTGCGAACTTAACCACTTCTTAGCTCTTTCAGTAAATAAAAGTTAAATAATTATTTGGCAGATTACACTAAATATAATTATTACGAAATGTTTTTATAATATTAGATATAAGTAGTGTAGGAGGTATATATGACACGAATCCAAAATATTTTTAATGAAGTAGTGACAGAAATCTTATTTTATTTATATATTCGTTTTACTTGAGAAAATATGTATTTATATAAAAAAAAAATATTAATAGATATATAAAAAATTATCCACGCATTTTAATGATCTTATGGGGGGGGTCAGGAGTTTCAGTTGCGCGGCAAACATCTGCGATACAATTTTTAAATACGTCTATTGATTGTTTTAAAAATACGAATCTATAGATTAATCTGTACAACCTAGTGACGTAGTACTGACGTTTGTTACGTGACGTCTATATCATGAGGAGGTAATAGCGAACAGCCTAGTCTGATAATTTCCCGATGTATTTCTAATTAACATGATCAAAATAAAGAGGCTAGATTAAAAGATGTGAATATTAATTGAAATGAAGGAGAGGGTGGGGTATACTCTAGATAAGGACATAATCAGAAATTATTTATTTCTTCTTCTACTTATATATAATACTAATTTATTTATTTATTCAGGTATGAAATTACAAATAATCATAATCAAATTACTCTAGGTAACTCGGATCTTGAGACACATGGAGTACACTCATGAATTCCTTCCAGGCGGCCCATTGAAATCCTTTGATACAAACCAGATCAAGTCTAATGACCCTGTTGAAGATATGCGTGCCGAGGCTGTCTCTATGCATGATGGTGGTGTGTGAAATTTATTAAAACATCCTTCAAGTAGTACTTACTATGTATGTCTTTAACTCAGGATATCTTTTTTATTCTCTTTCCTCGATCAATGTATTATTTATATCTGTAACTTATTGTACTTGTTGATCAACTGTGAAGCTGTTGAGTTATTCAGATAATTTTATTTAAAAGAAAAATTCCTTATATCATTATCAATCCTGCCTAGTATATATTAAAAAATGGGGGTCATAAAATTTATATGAGTATGAGGGGGGGAGGAATGCACCCTGAATTGATATGTTTTCTATGGCTATTAGTTTAAAAAAATTTCCTCTCTACTACAATCTAATGAGTAATTGAATAAAATGTCATATCTACACTCAGGAATCCAGTTTATTATTAGTTTGGCTCTTTCAGGATCAACAATCTCATCGTCAGAGCCAGAGTTATGATATATTCACCTTGAAGGTTTACTGATTTCTCTACTTTCTATGACTGTATGCCTGTTTTCTGTTGTGCATTTTTAATCTAAACTTAACAATCATTCTGTATTCTACATAGAATTTAAGATTGCTAGTATTCTAATCATGATTATGAATTGTGCACCTCCTACTATTTTCTTACAAGCGCTGTTATTAGTGACAAAATAATTTTTCACTGCTAGTATCTGGTGGTTTCACTTCTCAGTTAAAGCAGTATGTCAGTAAAAAAAATATTAATAGAGTGTAAATTTACATTACTTTTGTCAATATTTTGCTGATATCCTACTAATGCTATGATTATTCTGCTACTCTTGTTCTATTGCATTGATTTGCTATAGTGTAAATGGACTAATATGAGTGTGGTGTAATGCTGTTGTGCCAGTTACTGAATCCCTTAAATAATAATGTACAAATCAGGCAAATTTTTAATTTCATAAGTTAGTATGATGTATTTCTGGTTAATTAAAACAGGTTTGTTGAAATATATCAAGAAAACTGTTTGAATTTCATGAAACTGTTTGAAAATGTTCAAACCAACTGATGTGAATCACAAATAGATATAATAATAATAATTATTATTAGTAGTAATTAATTTAATTCTGTTTAAACTAAACTAATTTCTAGTTTTTTTAGTTATGTTAAAACTATTTTTAATAATTAAAAATACATTTATTAACCACTTTTATTTACTTTTTCTGTAAAAATATTTTTCAATTAAGTTTTTCCCCCTCAAGAACACTTATAGTTTGTGTGAAGTAACTCAAAAACTTGTAGACTGATTTCAATTTAAAGATTTTTTATATTTAATACATTTTGCCTGAATATTTTAATGAATATATAATTTAAACATGAGGTAGCTTCTTAAAATTTTGAACATATATCACATGAGTGTTCATTGTTTTTTATATAAAAGAATGTACTAATAAGAAATACATAATAATAATAAGAAATACATGTTACTAAAATTGTATGTTTCTATATGCAAAAATATATAAAAGGTTTATAATTTCAATATTAATAATTTAATGAGTTACATACATTAAATCATATTCACTTTGTGAATAGAGTCAGAACAGTTATTACTTACCAGAGCTATCTGTAAGAACAAATCAAACCTGATTACATACCCTTGTTTATGGCTTGGCACATTTTCTTTGAAGAAATAATTTCACCAATTTTTATTATTATTATGTATTAAATTTATTTTCCAAGCATTATACTTAAAAAAAGTTATTTTCTTAGTATTGAAGTAATTATTTTTATTGTCTTTACGTCAGAACACTATATGATTAACAAAATCTGAATGAACATAAAAAATCTTTCTACCAGTTTGGCATATAGAACTAAGGAATAATACAAATGCCACTCTTGTAAATTACTTAAAAGTAATAGTGTGTTGCCTAATATATCATGACATTTTTTTTTAATTGCACATTTTTAAGAAAAAGCATGGATATTTAATGATATACAACCAAATAATATATCACAATAAATATTAACACAAAGTGGAACTAAATTGCAAATTACAAATATTATAAAGAATTAATAATTGATTGTAATGAATTAATATACTTCTTAGAAACTCAATATTCATTGACTAAATAATGAAATTAATTGTGGTATGTTATCCCACGTTACATTTTCTACAAGAAATGCAAAGGGAGCTAGAATAAAAATCTTACTACCTCAGCCGGGAATCGAACCCAGGTCTCCTACTTTCCGGGCAGGTATGCTGACCTCTACACCACCAAGGCAGGTTAGATAATCTCTCCAACTCCCCACACTTTACTCCGACTCTAAGCCCCCAAGTAAGATGAATATATCGTCTTATACTCGAAGGAGCTAACATTGTCAGCTATTTTTAATATCTCATTTTTCCTGATATTTCTTTTTTAAATAATGAAATTAATTGTGATATGTAATCTAAAAGAAATGCAAAGGGAGCCAGAAAAAAAATCTTACTACCTCAGCCGGTAATCGAACCCGGGTCATCTACTAGAAAATTTAACGTGGGATTACATAATAATTTAAAATTTAAAAAGAAATATCGCAAAAACTTTTTTATTTGAGTTACAATAAATTTAGGAGAGAATAGTTTTAAAACATACTTTCCTAATGTTTATGTCAAAATGAAAATCATTTATTAAGGTTGATATTTGCAAATATAAGTCCGATAGATGAGCGATTCCCCTACTTTTCCTTTCTGACCATTCTGGAGAGGCCTGGTATTTCCTCTTATACTCAATACTCTCTCTAGCTTATAAGTTATAGTTCATCATTTACTATTTTTTATGTTCATCTTTAGTGGAACATGAAAAATCATACTTTTGACTGTTCCTGCATGACTGATTTTTATATTTAACTTTTTACTTATCCTTCGTTTTTATTAGGGTCATAATTTCTATTAGAATTTTAATTTTACTATGGTTGAACTCCACAGAAAATTTGTGCATGTATAAAATTAATTATAAATTAAAATATAATAATCTTTTATTTATTATTTTAAGCGATTAATGTTTCTAAAATCTTTGAAATTTTTTTGTAGGAATTTACATGGGTGTCTTTGATGGGCATGCTGGGGCAGCATGTGCTCAAGTCCTTGCAAAAAGACTGTTTAGTTATGTTGATGCAGCACTACTTCCAAAAGATAAACTGAATAACATTATCCAAGAAAAGAAACTGAAAGTTGTTGAAAGCATCAATGATAACTCAGACTTTGTGTCCTATCTCAAAGAGAAGTACAATAAGAGTTTTCTTGATCACCTACTTACTCTCTCTACTAAAGCACCAATGGACACAAAGGAAGCTTTAGAATATTCATTCCTCAAACTGGACGAAGACTTGTCTAATGAAAGTGTACAGGAAGATGGAGGAGTTGATAAAAAAGGAATTACGGTAATTTATATTTGTTTATAAATGTGTTTAGTAGAATTCTTATTTATTATCGGGTATTATTTTTCTAAAATTTCTTAATAACCAAGCCTGAAGAAATAAGTGGATACACATTTCTGCTGGTGAGAGCACATTACAGTTATGGCACTCAGCTGAGTCTAGTGATGTAAATTTTTTTAAAATAAAACCTTTTCTTTTGAATAGAGGACTGGATGAAACTGGTGTATGTGTGTGCATTTAGAGAATTTATTTAGAATATATATATATATATATATATATATATATATATATATATATATATATATATATATCTGTAATTGTCAGGTTTTGAAGTTGACTTTTCAGAAGCTGTTTTTTTGTAAGTTCTTTGTGTCTTTTACTTTGAAATATATAATAGTTTCTCACCCATTTCTTGCTCATATATTCTCACCCGTTGCTCATGACCTCTCAATAATCAGTGTATAAATAGAGTGAATTGAAAGAAAAATCTTTTAAAATAATTTTATGAACTTTTCAACACAAGGCTTAGAATAAGGTAACTTTTATAAAAAAATATTGTTATTAGTACTTTTTTGGAATTCATGCGATCTTTGTGATGACTTGAATAACAACTGGTTATTGTCTCCCTTACATATTACATTGCAGAGTAATTCATTTTGTCTATTTAATTCTAATACACTTACTTGGTTTTTTTTCTGCTAGAATTCTAAAACTTATAACATTCAAACTGAATGAATTCTGTTTATGCCTTTTTTTTTGAAGTACCTCTACCCTTGCTCTGATTTTGTCTCAAAACTATTCTGCTTTTCATTGCACCAAAGAATGTTTTCAATTTAAATTTTATATTGATTCATCAATCTTATAGGATTTTCAAGCAATTACTGATGTAAACCTTAACTATACCTTCCATAGACATGGTGGAGGTACCTAAAATGCATTCATATAGAGACACTATATGAAAATAAAATAAAACAATAAAATAATTGAGTAGGGAAACCTAAATTTGTAAACTACATTATTAAACTTTGTGGAAAATAAACTAAAACGTATAAATTAATTTGTGGAGTAGGGAAAAACAACTAGGCCAATAAAAAAATTATTGTTTTTTATCCAAGATATTTTTCATTCTTCTATTTTCTTGAACCTAAATAATCCATTGTCTAAAAATTCAATCTATATGACTTATTGCAATCAGAGAATCCATTTTTTCCCCATTAACTTGTGAAAATTAAAAATATATTTTTATTTCAGGTTTGCATGTCTGGAGCAGTTGCCTGCGTTGCTTATGTTTCATCATCTGAACTGTATATAGCAAGTGTGGGAGACTGCCAGGCAGTGATAGGTGTTCTCAACGAGAGTAAGAAGTGGACTGCAAAAAAGCTTAACATTGAACATAACTCGGACAACTTGGAGGAGGTAAAGCGGATTCTCAGTGAGCACCCCCCATCAGAGCAGGGTACAGTTATTTCAAATGAGAGATTGCTTGGGCAGTTGGCTCCCCTGAGAGCTTTTGGTGATTTCAGGTGTGTAGAAAACATAGGTACGTGTGAATTAGAAGTTATGACTTTTCTCCCTTGATTTTTGAATCAGTAACATGCATAAATACACATGCAACACCTTTTATGATGATTTTCAAAAGCTTTTTCAAATAAAATAAAAGTAATTGAAGAATTTTTATTGAATTATCCTTAAAAAAATAATACTATGCGAATGCCATTATTCATGAACACTATCATAAAATTATCTGAACAGTAGTTGAATCATTAGCAACTTTAATTAAGCCTGGATGGTGAGATGCCAAAATATAGGTTTATTCTGTTCAGGAATTACCATATGAGTTTACTCATTGCATTCATAGGTTCAGTGTGATTAGATCTGAAATGTTTAGGCAAGGCAAAATGACGTGAAAAAAAAAAAAAAAAATGTGAAGCATCTAACTCTGTGGGTCATAATTACTACAATTTATGACACCATAAAGAAAAGAAAGGAGTATGATATATAAAAAACAATTCACTCGTGTTAAATTTTGTAGATAAATACTTCACTAATTGCAATATTTGAAATTGAAGAAAAATGGATAAAAACTGATCCCAATTTTGGGAAATTAGTTGTGCAAAACACTCAAATTATGAACTCTTATAAATTTCAGAAGTAATTGATCTTTTTTTAATTTTGACTAAAATGACTGAGCTACATGTATTTACTAGTTGTCGCGCATCATAAATACTTAGAATATTTAATCAAATTATAAATATACATGTCAAAGATATTTTTTAAATTTTTTTCTTCTTAATTTCTCATTATTTTCTTTGTTTCCAAAGTTTGGCAGTTTGTTTAGGGAAAACAATGTATCTAAACAATGTGACTTGAAGAGTTCATGAAAATATAGGTACCGAAATGAATTCACTAATAATTTTTCTTTCTATGTAAATTATAATCTGCTATGTTGAAATGGAGAGTTTTTTGACTGTAGATATTATTAGTAGATGGTTGTTTTTTTTATGGTGTTCGGTCATGGTAAATCCAAAAAATTCAAATTTAAAAAAATGTGTATTTTTTAAATTAGCTGCCAACGTTTCGGCCTACTCATGACTCAGTCATGAAAAATATGATCTTCCATCCCGCAAGATGGCTTGCAGTGTAGGCCGAAACATTGGTAGCTAATTTAAAAAAAATACTCATTTTTTAAAATTTGTATTTTTTGGATCTACCTTGACCCAACCCCAACAAAAAAAACTCTAATAACAATCTGATATGTTTTAGTTGCTTGATAACTATAAACAAATTAATTAATTACTGATGATAAATAATTTCTCTTTGGTGAAATTCACTGGTAAGCCAAATTTGCAGAAATAATAATTTTCATTCCAGTCTCATAAAAAAAAAAAAAAAAAAAAATAAAAATAAAAATAAATAAAGGAAAGAAGCGTGTTTAAAAATTATTATAAATTATGTACAATTATTTTACTGGAAATAATAAGGAAGAATTAATGTCTCAAGTTTTCTCAGTGGAATCTTCTGAGTAGATGTACTGAATTTTTAATTTATTATTTATTAAAACTTAAGAGTGATTGTCTGCCGACAATCAATCACCCTGAATTTGTTTGTCTGGCTAGATTTTTGAAATGTAAAGTCCAATAGGAGATTGGAGGAGCTGTTGATTATGAACTATGCAGTGTCAAAGCTGACCTCGGCCCGCTGCTTTCTGCCTACTGCTCTTTGTTGTCTTTGATTACACTAATTGGATCATCTTGGGTGTGACTGTTACATTTTTTATTTTTTTATTTCCCTTTTATTGATGAATTCTGAAGCTCCTTTTTTTCTCTCTGATCCTACCTACCAGACACCAAAAATTAATGTTGCTATGTTGCTATGTATGTGCGTGTTCGAGTGTGTCTCAAAACTTAGCAGACCAAAGTTTTTGATCTTGCTTGATGAAAATTGCCATGTATCTCTTAAATGGAAAATGAAAGTCTATGTTTGTTTTGAGTAAACTTAAATCAATATGTGTGTCAGATTACCTGCAATGTCAAGTCGGAGTAAAAAAGTTTTTTTCAATGCAGTGGGTGTAATATTTAGTTTAGTATGGCGGGACTCAACACAAGTTTGTTTATTGATAAAATACATATATTTGGAATTAAATAGCAAAAGTGAAAAAATAGGAGTTGGAGATTTACCTGAACCATTAATTTTTAACTTTACAATCTAGAAGCTGCAATCAGTAATGGAATTTGGTGTATTATTTTTAAATGTAAATTGAAAGACCAGCTTCATTATATTGCGAAATCAGAAAAATAGAAGAGTGGAATAATCTGAACTGTCAAATGTGATTTAAATTTTTTCAATGAAACATGTATAAATTTAGTTAATAATAGTGGAACCCGACACAGATTTATTAGTCAATAAAAGACACATACAGGAGTTCTACAGAAAAATTGAGTAATTAGAAATAGAGTATTTAGAAATAAATTTTTAACTATATAGACTAAAGCCATAATGATATGTTTTTCTTAATGAAATTTTTTGTATCACTTTCAAATGGTAAATGAAAGTGTGAATTTGTTATTCAGCAAAATTGGACAGAGGAATAGGAATTATATGAAGTGCCAAGTGGGAGATAATTTTTTTTTCTATAGTAGGTGTAATATTTCCTAAGTAATTTAAAGTTTTTTTAATTTGTGTATTAATTAAAACAAATTTTATATTATCAACTGAATTCACAAGTTATTTCAATTTATCCAAGTCATATTATAATATTAAATGGATTTCTTCACCCTAAAATGCTTATATATATGGGTGTGTGTGCTTGTGTGTATTTGATCTCGTTTCTAGGAAATAATATTTCATTATTTTTTCTAAAAGTTTATTTACTGGATTCTTCAACAGTATCTATTTTTCACAGGTACAAGTGGAGCAAAGAAAAGCTCCAAAAGTTGGCTGTTCCATATTTTGGCACTTCAGCAATCGCTCCAAATTACCATACTCCACCCTATCTGACTGCCAAACCTGACATCACATACCACCGTTTAACACCTAGGGATAAATTTCTTATCATTGCATCTGATGGGCTATGGGAGCTTCTTTCACCTCTACAGGTAGAAAATGAATTAGTTATCTTACATGTACATATTTAAGTAATATTAATAGTAATTTCATTATTGTTAGCTCTCAGTTTTCCATATCAAATTTTATCTAAATAAATGTGTTTAAGCAATATTCTCTCAAGTAAAATTTCTGTTGCTGGCTTTGATAAGAGGAGGCACAGTGATAATTTTCATCTCAATTCTCTCATCAATCATTTCTAATCATAACAATTTCTAATCATGCTGTTGTTTAGAAATAGCTTTGTACAATGAGTAGAGTTTAAAATAAGATTAACTATATTAAATAACATTCTATCTCCATAACTCTAGTAGGGATAAAACTTTTTTATTGCATCTAAACTTTTTATAATTTGTATAATAAATTTATATTTATTAAATGATGAATTTAATAATATAAACGTAAGAAATTGATTTTCATTTACAATAAATATTTAGTGGTGAATATTGAAAGGTAGGTTTTATTTATAATACAAGAGTTACAGACAAAAGGGAAGTCTAGTTGTCACATTCATATTATAAAGTAATAAATAGGTTCATATATTAGGCGTCACATTTTTTATGGGCAAACTTGTTATAAATGTACACTGCAGAAAGTTAATTAATATTTGATGAAGTTTTACCATGTCTTAAACAGGACATCAAGAGGATATCTGTATTAAATGAAAATTGCATCTGTGCCTTGTTGAAGCAGATTTCTCTTAAATGTGTTTTAAATCTATATCTTAGATTGAAATTCTGTATCTTCATTGAAATGCTTATCTTCATTAAATCTGTATCTTCATTGAAATTCTTAGAATTATTTTAAAAATCTATCTTTTAAATAACTTATACAGTAATTAAATATAACAAGTAACTTATTGAAAATAATTTATTTGAAATGCATTATTTTTCACTTTATAGCAAAGAATTTGTAAAATATATTGCTATATATTTTGTATACTTTGTTGTAAAACTATTAATAAAAATCATTTTTTGTTATTCTGTTGCATACAGAATATCCAAATTAATGTAGTAATGTAACAAATTAAATTAAGATTGTTTAAATAATGATATTAGTTGTGGTATGTAATCCTATGTTAAATTTTATACAAGAAAAGAAAAGGGAGCCAGAAAAAAAATCTTACTACCTCAGTCGGGACTCAAACCCGGGTCTCCTGCTTTCCGGGCAAGATGCTGACCTCTGCACAGCCGAGAAAGGCTAGATAATCTTTCCAACTCTCTGCACTTTACTCCGAGTCTAAACCCCGAAGTAAGACAAATATATCGTCTTACACTCGAAGGAGCTAACATTGTCGGCTATTTGTTAGAATCTCGTTGTTTTTTTTCCAATATTTATTTTTTAAATAATGATATTAGTTGTGGTATGTAATCCCACTTTTAATTTTATACAAGAAATGCAAAGGGAGCCAGAAAAAAAATCTTACTACCTCAGTCGGGGCTTGAACCCAGGTCTTCTGCTTTCCAGGCCAGTAAGCTGACCACTGCCTGGTCCCGGTTCGAGTCCTGGCTGAGATAGTAAGATTTTTTAAAGTTTTTTTGTAACCGAATAAATTTTTATTTTAGCTAATGTTTTGGCCTAAATTTCAGGCCTTCATCAGGGCTGAATATGAAAAAACATACAAAAATAATATAGAAACATTTCTGTATGTCTTAATCCAACACATGAATAAATAAATGAAATGAAATTCAATCAAATAATAATAAATTATATAATAATAATAAATAAATAAATGGTCATTAATACTCAACACAGACAAAGTACCAGAAATCCTCAATTCCTTTAACTCTTACCATCCCCGCATAAAATTTACGACAGAACTAGAATATAACAACTGACTCCCATTTTTAGACATACTCCTAATCACAAATCTCCTTACACCCTTATCATAAAAAAATAAATGTAGCAAAATCCTCATTTCCAGAACCCTTAACCTCTCCTATAATGTATTCCATGGAAAAAACATTAAACGCATAACAGACATTCTTAAAAATAATGACTTTCCATGACACATAATACACAGTCCCAACAATAAGTTTTATGATTAGATGATTTTTGTTGGGGTTCTGTCAAGGTAGAACCTTGACACTACCTTGACCGAACCCCAACAAAAATCATTTAATAATAATATCTACGGTCAAAAAACTCTCTATTTGAATAAGTTTTATTATTCTCCTTTCACTCCAATTCCACCTAGTGGTACTCCAATGTTTGGTTTCCTGCCCTACATTCCCACTCTATCTGTCCCTGCACGGACTAGTCCCGGTGGTGCAAGTGGTAGCATACTGGCCTGGAAAGCAGGAGATCCAGGTTCGAGTCCTGGCTGGGACAGATGGATTTTTTATTCTATTCCCTTGCATTAATTGTTGTAAATTTACGTGGGATAATACACCACAACTAAATTAATATTTATTAATCTCTAAATAATACCTTCCCCAAACTATGCATAGACCTCCCCTACCACAATAACCTATGAAACTTATGCACTAAACTGAAAAACCCCATTCCCCTTAATGATAGATGTAATGACATTTACAAAACCCCCTGCGCCACTCAAAATTGTACCACAGCAGATATAAGACAATCAAAGAATTATATAAAAAGAATAACAGCAACCATTAACATGACAAAAAAAAACAACAATACTTCTCTTTCAAAACACTCTAATACTGACAAAAATACATTTGACTTTGACAGTTCACTCTTGCTACTGTACCCATCTTTGAGAAATGACTTTCAGCTGAGTCTGTTTGCATACATTTAAAACTAAACCCTATCAATGGTAAAACAGACATAGACTATATTTCCTCCACATACACTAATATTTTTGACATCTTAAAACAAAAATCACCATGAGACCACCTCATAGCATTTCAGTATTCCACATCGGACCCTTAAATTTTCCCTTACAGTGATATTTGCACAAATCTTAGGCCACCTAATCCCTCTTATCCAGACCCCCCTCCTACATCCCCTTCTTGTTCTCTTCCGCAATTCTCAAATAGAAAAACAGATCAGTCATGATTTAGTCACAGTAAAGCAGGAGTCTCTCTCCCTCCCCATCACCCTATTTGGTATGTTACTCTCAGAATGTTATGAATGTTTTTTTTTTCTTTTATGTATGTTCAGAATTCAGTTTTCATGCATTTTTTATAGTTGATTATGCATAGTTTTATTTCATTTATTCATTCATGTGTTCGATTATGACATATAGACATGTTTCTATATTATTTTTATATGTTAAAGTAGATATTTTGTCTTCAAGACAGTCACTCTAGAGACTCCCTTAGTCAAGCTTCTTACTAACTTCTATCAGATATCAATGGCCTTGGAGTTCTATACTTCCAGTTCTTGACTTCAAACTTTGTTCTGGCATTGCTTAACATGTTCTGTCCACAATTGTTTGAGTGTGTTTGATCTGGTGACACCGCTCTTAGAGACCTACAATGGTTAGACTATGTCTTCAGGATATAGGATTTAGGTAGTAGTTATAAAGACTAGATGCACTCAGGCACCTGAAGCTTTGTTGGCTAAATAGTGAATAGAAGTTGTACTATCTTAGTACTTCTGATGCATTAAACTTTAATTAATTTGTTACTATTTCTAGTCTTGATGTAATTTACAAATGGCTGGTATTGTATCGTGTTTTACCATTATTCTTTGAAGGTCACTGATATCATTTTTAGCTATCCCTGTGGGTGACTGTACACTACAAAAATATTTTTTTAAATTGCATCTTCAACTTTTTAGGTTGTTCGAATGGTTGGAGAACATATGAGAGGAAAAGCTGCTCTTGCACCACTCAGGATCAACCATAATATGAAGTTGAAGGAAATAAATGCTATTCTAAGAGCACGACAGGAGGGTTTGAACGATGTAATTCTTTAATTATTTTTCTTATCATTCTTATTAATTCAGCTTTAAACTGATTTAAATTATTTGTTTTTAGTGTCATTTTACTGTATGGTTGGCATTACTTGTCAGGATTAGAGTAATCTGTCTACCTAGTCTATATTGTTTAGGCCAAGTGGATTTGTATAAAGCACAAACAAACAAACTGGAGATCACTCATTTCATGACCTGGCTTTTGGTTTAACAAAAAATTGGAGTAAAAAGAGTCAAATTGTTTACAACATTAAGACTGGTTATTCTGGAGTTTTATGGTTTATATATTTTTATTTGAATGACCCTTTTTGAATTTTTTAAAACAAATTTAGGTTTATGCTAAAACTGTTCAATATTTGGCTTGCTTTATTGATTTCTCATTGACTTTCACATAAGTGTTATTCAATAAATTTTAAAATAATGCCTTCCTCTTTATTCCATTGTAGTTCTTGCTTTCAATTATGTTAGCTCTCACATATGGTTATACTTCTTGTGGTGTCGCCCTGCAAAGTCAGTGCACAACACGTAATAATATAACAATACCCAAGAGAGGTAGAGCCTACTATTCAGTAAATTTTATCAAGTCTGAGTTCCATTCACTCCTCCTCAAAAAGATGCTAGCCAAGTTGAACTTCATGCCTATTGACAGGAGACTGTCCTACTCTGTTTTACTGTGAATGGATATGTCAATTTATTTATTTGTATCAATCAATTTGTTGTATTTTTTATGAAAAAAAAAAAAACTAAAGCCATTTTTTTGATTAGAACTGTTCTTATAAAAATTAATTTAAAAAATGCATTCCGTTCTTGCTATCCATATATCAAAATATCGTTCAATCTATACTGAAAAAATATTAATCCAAAGATAAGGCACCAGCCTTTAATCCAGGAAATTTTTCCTTTTAAATAATGTAACTTTAAACATATACACTGTTTTGCTATGGTCTTCTCTTCTTTCATAGTGTAAATATTCATAATAAATGTTTAGTCAACAGATGAAAGTATATCTTCTTTATTTATTGATTTTAATTATATCATCTATTTATTTGTTACTAGAACAGAATCCAAATAACTAGACTCAATTTTTTTTAACTTACAGCACTCTACCTTTCATAGTTAATAATTTAAAAAAAAGGAACATAAAAGTAAACCAAACTAAATAATTATAGAGGATGTGGGATGTGGGTGTCGGTCACAGGAGGAAAAAATCGTACAAGTTAAAGGCAAAAACACAGGAGTAAAAAAAACAAGACTAAAATGTTGACAGTTTCGGGATATTTAATTAATTCCTTCTTCAGAGCCTCTGTCTATACTGCCTCTCCATTTTAATATAAAATGAAGATACTTTGTGCATGTTAGGGAGGCTAAAGGGATAGTCCACACCCTAAAAGATGTTTTACGTATTCAAAATGATTGTGGTTATCGCAGAGGATCTGGGATGTGGGTGTCGGTCACAAAAGTTAAAAAAATTTAGACTAAAATGCAGACAGTTTCGAAATATTTAATTCCTTCTTCACTGCCTCTGTCTTTACTGCCTCTCCATTGCCTCCTGTGACCAACACCCACATCCCACACCTCTGTGATAACCATGGGCATTTTGAATATGTTTAACATCTTTGTGTGGACTACCCCTTTGAACATCGCTAACATGCACAAAGTATCTTCATTTTATATTGCAATGGAGAGGCAGTATGGAGAAAGGCCCTGCAAAAGGAATTAAACATTCCGAAACTGTCAGCAATATAGTCTAGTTTTTTTTTACTCCTGTGTTTTTGCCTTTAACTTGTACGATTTTTTCCTATGGTATATTAACTTGTAAGATTCATATATTAATGTCTCTGAGTTTGTTACTTTTTTGTTTAGAGTCACTGGGATCATCATCCTGTAAAAACATTCTTATTACTTATGTTACTAGCATCTATATCTACTTTTTATTTTTCTGAGTTCCTAACTTTGTTTTCTTCATGAAAGCGTTCCTTTAGGTGTGTTCTCTATTTTTATTGAATCCTTACCTAAACTGCTAGCCTTGGTAAAAGATGAAACAAAATTTAGTACATCATGATATGCATAATACTGCTTATTGTAATGCTTTGATGAACTAGTATAGTAAATGATGATATTACTATTACTTAATACTCAGAATCCTAATAGTATTTAAAAATTTGAATTCGAAGTAACAAGAAGCAATGAAAGTAAAGCTTAGTTAACAGGTAGAGTCAATGAATGGCCTTCCCTTTACCAATCATTTTGAATTATTGTCAATTAAGGTTATATTAGAGAAAAGCAGGGAAAACCCTAGAATAGGTGATTAGATTGTGACATAACTGCCCTACTGTTGAGCAAATTAAAAAATTATAAAATTTAAATAATTGAAGTATGCCAAATGGGCAAATTTGTTGTTATGGGGATTTTTTCGGAACTTAAACATTTTTCTTTGTATAAATTTTTCATTGCTTGGTTTGGTTCTTCAATTTTAACAATGGCATATTTAAAAAAAATACATATAAGTATAGACAAAAGACATGATATGTTAAATTAGAAAATAAACCAAGATTGTTACACTAGGAAATACTAATCTAATATGTCTGTCCAAAAATTGATCTTTGGATAAATCATTCTTCAAGAAAAAAAAAAATAAAGAACAATTTTACCTAAACTATGACCCCAAAAGATCTTTTATTTTTTAAATTATATTTTTTAAAATGTATGGGATGATTATTTAAAACTTATTTTTTTTAGGCACCCATTGATCGGAATGCAGCAACCCACTTGATCAGAAATGCATTAGGTGGAACAGACACTGGCCTTGAGCACTCCAGGATATCACAGCTACTCTCCCTTCCTCAGGATGTTGTCAGACTTTTCAGGGATGACATTACTATCACTGTAGTCTACTTTGATTCAGAATTTATATCTCACTGTCCTATGTAGGGATATTAGTTGTCTTTTTATTAATCCCTGATAATACTCATGTGATGTTATTGTGATTCTAATCAAGCTGGTCTTATTGTCTTGTCATTTACTTTATAAGTCGTTTACTTTTATCTTTGCTGCTCTTTTACGTAGTATTAAAAAAAATATGAAAGAAGAAATTAGATTATTTTAATGGGTGCAGCAGAAAATGAAGTTATGCAATACTCTTACTTATGGCAGAGTCTTATCTTGACCATTAGTGTTGTATATCTTAAGGCTTATATGCTTCTAAGTTTTAGTTTTACTATAAAATTGAGCATTGTAGACTGGTAATAATGCTACCTCATTTTTGTATGCTACCAGTTTGTTCATATATTTTGAGGAAAAGTCTATATGAGTAATTATATTGGGCAAATAAATTATTCGTTCATTTTGCAATAAAAGTTGTTATCTCATGTGCTGACCTGATTAACAATGACTGAGTTCTGGGAATGGGATACTCAATCCTGAAAGGGTTCTGAAATGAATGTATGTTAATTGAAGATAGGAAAATATATTTGTCTAGCATAAATGGAAACTGCACCAGCCAAAAAAAAAAAAAAAAAAAAATGCAATTGAGTAGAAATATTTTACTTTACTATGGATTTAAAAACTCTATAATATTCCTACAAAAATCTGGCTGGTTTGTGATAAATAACTAAGGCTTCTTGCTAACTCTCAGAAATGTATTTCTATCAGTTCATCAGAGACTAAATTTTTTTTTTTTTTTTTTTTCAAGAGAAGACCTGACCTACTACCTTCATCACTCCAAAACTACTTCATAATGGTCTTGATAAAATTTCACTAATTTGCTTATAAAGCTAATTTTCAATCCATAGAATTGTTTTAAATCTTCCAAATCCCTTTTATATCATTACTATTTCATATCTTGTACAGTTTCCTTAACTTAAGATTATTTTTGAAAAAATCAATATCATTAACCTAAAATATCATTTTAAATATGGTTTTAAAAATTGTATTCTTATTAGTAAGAAGTTACTAATAATAAGTTCTAATGTGCTAAAATGCAAAGTCTACTGTAATAATTTTCTTGCTGCATTGCCAAAAAACTTTTAACTCTAATTCTAAAAAATCTGCATTCATCTTCTGTACTTTTAGTATTGGCAAATAATATACCAAACCATATGAAATAGGTTCTTTAGCAGGACCCTAAACATTTGAGTAATGGATGTTCATTAATTCCACCATGAAACCCATAACACTTGGGTGTTCTTTCCTTGAAGAATTTAATTGTTAATGTCCCTTGCATTTGAGCTAACCTGAGTTTATATTTAACAAATCAATAGATATTCTTGAATTGAAACATTTATAGATTGTATTTAAAAAAATAAATTTAACACCTTTTAAAGTAAAAACAAATAAATTCTACTCAATTCATTTATGTCTGTCTTGAGTTTCATCATAATCTTGGCATTGTGATTGTGAACATGATCTTGATTTACATTTTGTATGATTATGAGGTTATTAATATTTTATTGATCACCAATCCCTTCTTTTCCTGATTTAAGTTAATACAGACAAGTAACAAGATTCCTTATAATTTGAATAGGTACAAACTAAATGTGTTTCACTTCTAACCTTTTTTAGCAATTTTTTAAAAGTCTCTTTACTTCTCAATAAAACTAATAAATTATACTTCTGTAAAAAAATTTCTTCTGATCACAACATTGGTAATAAATGATCAAAAAGTTTTATTCTTGAGAGATCTCAAAAATCATCTCTGCATCTAATTTAAAAGGAAATATGACAGAAAATAAATTAAAAAAAATATATATATTTTCCCTGTGAAATGTTCTTTGATATCACTTATTAAGTGAAATATTAGTGAAATTTATCCTCTAAAAATTCTCTTCTTTATTTTAAATGTGATTTATTTTTCTTACAAATCTGAAGATACCTTTTTCTTCTTTCATCTCTTTTGCAGTAGTTCTTGAATTATTATAACAATTGCTATGCACACAGACACAATTGAGATAAATAAATATATTTAAAAACACTTTTTTTTCTGTCAGAATATCCAGAAATGTAATTCATTTTGTTCATAATATTATTATTTCTCTAATCATAAAATAAAATAAATTATTAGATTTCTAAAAATATAGAATTGAGCTTTTAACTAATCTTTATAGTTTCAAAAATTACTAAAGTAAAAAAAAATTGGTGAACTGTGTTCAGTTATCTAAAAGTATTTTACTTTTCAAGGGAAAAAAGATTGAAGCACTGTAATTGCATATGAATTCAATCATTTTG
>KZ807644.1:278810-293236 GCA_000696205.2 Oncopeltus fasciatus | reverse complement strand
TTTTTTTTTTAAGGTGAAAGTATACTAAACTTTGCATTTTGAATTTGTAGCTTAGTAACTGTGCTTAACAGCTGACTTTATGATATTATAAAGTTTTCTACTTGATATTGCACCCTCCTTTATTATAATCAACCTTGCCCAGATTATAAGAAGTAATGAAATTTTTATAGATTTTGAAAAATTTTATTCATTGTATCGTTAGTTAAAATTGATTACATTTAGTAGTATAGATTATGAAAAAGGGTACAAGTTATTGCTGCCAAAATTTTGGTGTAACAATAGTTCTACAGTTGGATATAAGATATAAACAAAAGAAGGTCTATGGAATCCATTTCTGTAAGAAATTTCAATGCTTATTCAATCATTTGGCTTATTCAAGTATTCAATAAATTGCTAAAAGATTTGTTAAAATGTTGACAAAGATTTTTTTTCTACTTATTATTTTCCAATTGTTTATATAATGCCAGCAGCATTAAAGTGAATAATCAAGAGACCAAATATGATTGAATTATAAAATGCTATCATTAGACATTGGCAGGAGTAAACTGGTGGTCCCTCATGAACCTACTCCTCATCAATCAGTTGAGGGTAAATTTTTATTCTTATAAATTTGTGAAAATGTATTCAAAAATTATGAGATTTTACCAGAAGATTGTCCACAGTCATGAAAAGTAGGTTTACTGATTAAATCCATTACCTGGTCAAATTTCTTTTCGGGTTACTACAAGAAAGATATTTAAAAAAAAAAAAAAAATCCATGCATTGCATTTTTTTAATTTTGAAAGTGTTATTAATCATAAACTTGTTCCTCATGGATGCTCTGTAATGAACTCTACTGCGAACAACTGAAAAGATTGTATACAAAGAGCAATATCTTGCTTCGAGATAAACCCATATTAAACCCCTTCAACTTAAAAGGGGTTTTATTCCAACAAGATTATCCTCGTCGTCACACAGGAAATTGAGCCATGGAAAAGTAGTTCAGACCTTGCATCACTGAATTACTGCTTGTTTTGATCTATAGCCCACTTTCTAAAAGGAAAATTTGGTTATTTTGCGGAAGTTGAAATGCAGCCAAAGAATTCTTTGACAGCCATCCTAAGGAATGGTATCAGAGTGGGATCGAGCAGATGGCTAATGACCGTATCATTGTAATCAATGAACTATAATTAATATGTAAAGTATAGTCCATAGATTACAATAGACTATACTTTAAATATTAATTGTATTTTATTTCAAAAATATAATAATACAAATATTTGGTTAAAAAACAATCATTTTTTAATATACCTCTATATTTGGTAAATGAGGTCAAATTTTTGTTTTTCGAAACTCACTGATTATGACCTTGTAAAGTGAATATATGTTGTTTGTTTCTGATAAATGTATGACTGTTATTGTAGTCTTATTCCCCAGTATTTTCTTAGTTTTAATTAAATTCTGATGTTTATTATATTTACCATAAATTAAATAAGTTTGCTCCATGAGCATTTATTATTAAGATGTTGACATGAACATTACAATTTTACATTACATTATCAGTGGTACACAAGCCTACCCCAAAAAGAGCAGTCCCTCCCCAGGTGCATATCACCTAGTAACTTTAGTGAACGAGGTACTATGAAGACCTTACTTCTGAAAGATGGTCTGCTTGTATCGGGGAGAGAAGA
Source organism: Oncopeltus fasciatus (assembly GCA_000696205.2). Classification (NCBI taxonomy): domain Eukaryota; kingdom Metazoa; phylum Arthropoda; class Insecta; order Hemiptera; family Lygaeidae; genus Oncopeltus; species Oncopeltus fasciatus. The sequence continues at coordinate 291,566 of KZ807644.1, read as the reverse complement.
GAGCAGGGGAGCCGTCCATCCCCTGGTGCATATCGCTTAGATACTTTAGTGAACAAGGTACCATGAAGACCTTACTTCTGAAGGATGGCCTGCTTGTACCGGGGAGGGAAGAGAGTAGGAAGGGAGCCCCAGAAGATATGGCCAGCAGAGAGCAGGGGAGCCATCCCTCCCCAGGTGCATATCGCCTAGTTACTTTAGAGAACGAAATACCGTGAAGACCTTACTTCTGAAGAATGGTCTGCTTGTACCGGGGAGGGAAGAGAGTAGGAAAGGGAGCCCCAGAAGATATGGCCAGCAGAGAGCAGAGGAGCCGCCACCCCAGTTGCATATCGCCTAGTTACTTTAGAGAACGAGGTACCATGGACTCCTTACTTCTGATGGATGGTCTGCTTGTACCGGGGAGGGAAGAGAGTAGGAATTGGAGCCCCAGAAGATATGGCTAGCAGAGAGCAGGGGAGCCGTCCATTCCCTGGTGCATATCGCCAAGGTTACTTTAGAGAACGAGGTACCATGAAGACCTTACTTCTGAAGAATGGTCTGCTTGTACCGGGGAGGGAAGAGAGTAGGAAAGGGAGCCCCAGAAGATATGGCCAGCAGAGAGTAGGGGGAGCCGTCCATTCCCAGGTGCATATCGCCTAGTTATTTTGTAACTAGGTTCGCACAGCCGGATTTTTGTAGGAGGTTGTTAGACTTGGGAATACCTTATCGACAACGGCTTGAATATTTATTTGCATTTGACAGAAGTTAGGTGGGAAAGATATCTCGTTTGTGGCGCGATCAATCTGAGTTTTTCAATTTCCGATGTCCAAAAGTTGTTTTGAGAATGTTTGGGCAGACGAGTCTTGCAACAAATGCACACGCATGTTCGTCGATAGCGTGATTTTCTCGACTCGCTTCCAAAGATATGAAGCTTTCAAGCATGCGTTCAGCTCATCTGTGGGAATTTATCTTGGAATAACGGGCAAAGTTTGATGGAAATCACCAGCAAGAAGAATAAGAGCGCCTCCCGTCGGTTGGTTGTTTCCTTGAAAATCACGTAGAGTCCAGTCAAGCGATTTCTTATAGGACATTGTGCATTCCTACCAAATGATAATTTTGCACGTTTTAAGGATTGTGGCCATGTCGGAGTTTTTGCTGATATTGCAAGTTGGTGTTTCAGCCTGGTTCAAATTCAATGGAAGTTTCAGTGCTGAGTGAGCAGTGCGTCCACCGTCCAATAGCGTTGATGCAATGCCGGATGGTGCCACTGCGAGTGCAATCCAATTCTGCATTCGAACCGACGCCAATATTAAATTGACGGCTTTAAAAAAAAAAAAAAAAAAAAAAAGAAGAAGAAAAAGAAAAAAAAAGTATATGTCATTTGTGGTGTAATATGAAAATTTGATTTTGCCACGCCCCTCCGCCCGCAGGCCGAAAATCAAAAATCAGACTTCACAGTGTCAGCCGCCTGAATATTCTGAGAATTCCCTGAAAATTTTATCAAAATCGGCCTAGCCGTTTTAAAGTCCATACGTTACATACATACACACAGCCTATTATATATACATACATATATTCATACATATATATTCACTCTGATCTACGAGTAAGCCACGTAGTAAGCCACTTGATAGTTTAAACAATGACATGTAGATTCTCTTGTAATCTGATATGAATTAAAATAACGTAGAAGATATACATAATTCAGATGAANTATAATTAGAAGATATAAGAAATAAATGGATGGAAGTTGATTTATTATAATTAATGATTATACCTACTAACAACAGACAAGTAAATTAAATATACTGCCATTACTTACTGAATATATATGTATATAATTTTTAATTAATATGTTTCAGTATAAAATCGTAATACTTTACAATTTAATAAATGTGCAATGCTACCATAATATGTATTTATATCTATATAGAAACAGTGCTCCTTTCTACGGATGAAAGCTTGCCATAAAATGAAAATCCAAGATTATCCTTTCTCTACAAAGGACAAAGGATACTCCCCTGCGGTTCCCCTTTGTGCCCGATGGAGTAAAGCAACACACTGCCTTTGAGGTGAGATTTCTTTGTGAAGTGAATTTTATGCAGATTAGATATGTTTGAGCTATCTAACAGTCTTTTCTGGGGAGGAAATAGTAGTAAGGCTCCAAAGGTTTGACGTTGAAAATATTTATAAGGAAAGGGACTTTAGACCAGTAGATTTTTAAAATCAACTAATGCGAGGGAATAGAATAAAAAAATCTAACTGTCCCAGCCAGGAATCGAACCTGGATCTCCTGCTTTTCGGGCAAGCGCGTTAGCCGTTTACGCCACCGAGATGAGTTATTAAATGCCCAGCACTAGTGTCGAGAGTCTGACCTACGAGAAAGACGAATACTTGAACATAAATTTTTTATTCTATTCCTTGCATTAATTGATTTAAATTTACGTGGGATTAAAAACCACAAATAAAATTAATACTTATTGTAGATTTTTTTTTAATTTATAAAGATTCATTTTATTTGTGGTTTCTAATACATTTACGTGGGAAAACACAAATAAAATAAACGAGAGTCGATAAATAGCTCAATAATGTCAGCTCCTTCGAGCATAAGACGATGTATTCGTCTTTCTCGTTGGTTAGTATCTCGACACTAGTGCTGGGAATTAAATAAGTTATCTGGCTCTCCCGGTAGCGTAATAAAATAACAATTAATGAGAGGGAATAGAATAAAAAAATCTAACTGTCCCAGCCAGGAATCGAACCTGGATCTCCTGCTATCCGGGCCGGTGCATTTACCAGTTATGCTACCAAGATGCGCTACCAGTTAGGCTCTCGCTAGTGTAGAGGGAATTGAATGAGATATCCAGCGCGTCCAGGTAGCATAACTGGTAAATGCACCAGCTCGGATAGCAGGAGATCCAGGTTCGAGTCCTGGCTGGGACAGATAGACTTTTTTATTCTATTCGCTCTCATTAATTGTTTAAAATTTACGTGGGATATTGCCCGGTTAGCAGGAGATCCAGGATTGAGCTCTAAGTGGGACAGTTAGATTTTTTATCATATTCCCTAGCATTAATTGATTTAAATTTACGTGGGATTAAAAACCACAAATAAAATTAATATTTATTGTATATATTTTTTTTCAAGAAACATAATATAAAATTAATTGATTTCGTTGGGTGTACCTTTTGACAAAGAAAATATAAGCGTTTTATTTTATGTTTATGAACATATAAGCTGTAATTGAGAATAAAATGTCTTGAGTAGAATTAATAATAAATCAGAAATGTTAAGAACTGACGAATTAAACGTACTGAAATATAAAGGTTAAGTTTTTCTTTATAAATATATATTTGGTTGTGGTTTATTATCCCACGTAAATTTTAAACAATTAATGAGAGGGAACATAATAAAAACGTCCTGGCTGGGACAGATAGATTTTTTATTTTATTCCCTCACATTTATTGTTTATAAAGTTAAAGCGTCCATCACTCAGGAGCTGTGTAGTCTAAGCAGATTTCCCATCTTTCTTTAATGATGTACATAAATGAGAGTAAAAGAAAAAAAATGTACAAAAGAAATGGCCACTAATATTTGATCAAGACAGGAGGCAGAAATTTGCGAGAAAATGTAATTTCCTGTATTATCGAGTGGGACTATTTATCACGGATCATTTCCAAAGGCACATTTACCAAGGTCACTCATTTTAAGTTCAGTAACGAAATCAAAAATAAGCTGGGAATCAAACATGAATGATTTGTAAAGGGTAGTTGAGAATAATTGAAGATTATTGCATATGGTCTGTTTCCGCCGAAAACTAGAGCAAAATGAATTACAATACATTTTTTTCTTTATTTCAAGCCCCCCCCCCCCCTACATTTACCTGTTTTGTACTTATTCCTTTGATCTAGGTCGCCTCCAGCTCTACCTGGTTTTAACTATTTCCTTCTCACCTATGTATTCAGTAACGAAATCAAAAATAAGCTGGGAATCAAACATGAATGATTTATTGAGTGGCTCCACTTTAGTAATTTAGTTAGGTCACGGCTGAGATTATTGATTCATTGTAGAATCTTTTGGATGACCTTCTCAAACTTTATTTTGCATAATTAATATTCAATCAGAAAGTGTGCGCCAACATTATTGGAGCGTGAAGTGGGAGGTTTCCGGTTTCCTAGTTTGTTTAATTGATCGGAATCCTCAAGGGGCCAAAATTAATTAGTCAATTGCTTTAATATTAATTGAATTTCGGCATATTCCTTTAATGATGAATATTGTCAGTGTCGGCCATTAAAAGGCAAAACAATAATCTCAATAAGGCAGTTAGAAGCAAGCAGATATGTATAAGTTATAATTTACACATATTTCTTTACATTTCAACTTATAAGGATTCCAACTGTACAATTCTATTTTTTTTTTTTTCAAATTTCAGACGACACTACTCGAGACAGAGACATCTATATATCTTAGTCGATAAATAAAATGTGTTTATAAATATGTAATGATATACTTAAACAAATTTTAGCGAATACCTTGGGAATAGTTCTCACATAGATGTTTCGAATTTTTTTACTCGATATTGTTTCCAATCTTACCTAGTAAATAGCAGATCTAATAGATATTACATATATATATGTGTGTGTGTGTGTGTGTGTGTGTGGGTGTGTATTTGGTTGTGCGCACTTCTCCTTTAGTCTGCCAACCTTTAATTTCTCTTAATGGAATTCGGCAGGCAGCTTTTAAATTCAAAACAAAAGGCTAAATTTGTTATTGAGCAAAATCGGAGAAATTTATGGGTAGCAGAATCAAAAGTATAATGGGTGTAGAGGATTTATTCACCGATAAAAGAATCGCTCATTGATAAAATAAATAATTTAGGAGTGACATTGTGAATTGAACAATTAGGACTAGTCAACTGTAACCTGAACCCAAAATTTTATTTTAACAGTAGATTTCGCAATTTGAATCTTATCTTATTGCAATTTGATATAACACTTTCAATCATGACTGAATAAAAATTAATTTTTAGTAATGAGTAATGACACTGAACACTTATTTGTTTATTGATAAAAAAATATTAAATAATATGGAAATTTCAAATATAAATGTTTATCAATTTCGAAGCTGAGAAACTTGCCAAGTTTACACAGTTTGTGTGTGATGGATTTTGAAAAAATTACACAACACTTCTTTTTTTTTTTTTATTAAATAATACATCAATGCCTATTGATCAACAAAAGACATTCTAAGAGAATTATTAGACAGTAGACAACTAAATATTTATTTTTATTTAAAATGGGCCATGAGTCATTCAGGGTTTGAAGGTAATTAGACGATTGTAGCAGGAACCAAATATGCAATCGAGGAATGTACATTATGTATGCATTATGTAAACGGCCTTCAGGAGTTTCAGGAGTACTGGAACGATATGTAAATATCAAATTTACATGTCTACTGGACAGACTAAAAAAAAAATGGAGGGAATCTTTTTGAATACGTAACTGGTTTTTAAAAATGGTCTTTAACTATCGAAAAAAATGCTTATGTAATATTATTGACACAAGATTTAGTGCCAGTCATCCTTACTATTTGCTACAATTTTGGTAGGTTTGTCAGACAACGTCAAATGTCTTGACCGAACAGGACAAAACATATTGGGCATTTAATTATTAACCGTGGCCCAGATAATTGACACAAAGATTGAACTTATACACCAAGAGTTGACATCTAGTGGGCCTAGACGCGATTAACAAAGGAAATAATTTAAACTTATTTCATTGAAAGAAATTTTCTGAGACATTCAACTCCAGTCAAATGTAAATTAAATCACCATTGTATTTCCTTGTTTCTTTCATATTTATCTCATTTCCTTTCTTTTATTTTAATTCAATGGCCTATATTTTTTCTTTTTTATTTCATTTCCTTCGCCTTCTCCGCCCTCTTAATTTTTTATTATTATTGCTTTTCTTTCTTCTTTCTTTAGTTCTGTGCCTATTATTATGTTTAGAAAAAATACGTATTTAATAATATAATTATAAACAATAAATTATTTATTATGACTTTCGGAATCCGTCTTCAGTGGCATTTCACGTTCTGCTTCTAGGAAAAAGTTTTCTATCTTCTAGCCGAATACAATTGTTCGAAATTATAGAACGTGGAATTCCAATGAAGACGGATTCAAGGATGTATGATAGCTTCATATTTATTGGTGGTACTAACCCCTCAGAATAAATTAAATTATATATTCAAAAAGAGAGTTTTTTGGCCGTAGATATTTTTATTAGATGATTTTAGTTGGGGTTCGGTCAAGGTAGATCCAAAAGAATACATATTAAAAAAAAAGTTTATTTTTTTAAAGATTATCTGCCAACGTTTCGGCTTACATTGTAAGCCATCTTCAGGGCTGTCTATCATAAAGACTAAGTTCACATTTCCATGAATGAGTGGATGACATGTGAACCTAGGGACAGGACGTCCTCTCTCGTCTTCATGATAGGCAGCCCTGAAGATGGCTTACAATGTAAGCCGATACGTTGACACATAAACTTTTAATTTGTATTTTTTTTAATCTACCTTGACCGAAACCCAACTAAAATCATCTAATAACTAAATCATATATATTCATCTTCCCTTTTGATGGGAGTGAAGGTCATCAATTGATGAAAGAATTACAGTCTCCTTCTCAATTACTTGATCGTAGAGTAAAAAGCTCTGATGATGTATGATCTGCCCTCGTAAAGCCACTATGACAAGATAAAAGTACGATAAAGTAGACTGAAATAAACTAATTTAACACTTAAATATTAAGCAACATCGTAATATTTTATGGTTATAGATGCTTGCTTTAACGATTTTAGTTTTTTGTGGAAAACAATCAAGTGAAAGCTCATTTTAATTTAAGCTACAATATTAATTTCTCCGATTTCTACAATAAGAATAAAGAGACAAAATTTCGCTAAGCTAGTATAGTATAAATAATACAGATTTCTCACTTTTCATTAAACATAGCCATTAATGAGAATTAATGACAAATTTGATCTAATGAGAAAAATGCAACTAACATGTGCGGTTGCTGGCTCTAGACTGTCCTGGAGGAAAGAGCAGAAGTAGTGCTTAATATTCCTAATTAAATTTCTAAATGACTTCTTTAATAGGCGTTCTTCACAGGAATTATAGAAAAATAATGAAACATAGACATAAAAATAATATTTTCATAACTCTAATAAAAAATAAATATTGAAGATTAATTAGTATAATAGTTAGAACCGTATTAATCGACTGGATCTATTCTGGGCTTCTGAGTATTACGCTGGGCAATCTTGCTAAAAGCTTGCCAAGTACCATGGTTACTTAAGAGTAGAGCAGCATACTGTGTTTTTATCAATATATATATACAGAAATATCAGTCTATGCCAATATATTCATATAGTATATTTCTTCTTGTTCAAGGCAAGAAAAGTATTGCTTTATAGGAAATACATTCTCAAATATATATTCATCTACATTATTAATGATGCTTACAATGATTTGTAAAGGGTAGTTGAGGATAATTGAAGATTATCGCACATGGTCTGTTTCCGCCGAGAAATAGAGCAAAATGAATTACAATATATTTTTTTTTTTTTAAAGGGACTCACATTCTTGGTTGATTTCTAGAAAATAACCCATTAACCTATAGCCAGTTGGAAGAAGACAAATTTTATGGTTAAAAAAACTATAAATATCGTATTTGATTTCTCAAGACTGATATGAAGTTTACGTATTTTTTTTTTTTGTGGTATTTAATCCCAAGTAAATTTTAACAATTTTTAGTGCAAGGGAACTGAATAAAAAATCTAACAGTCCCAACCAGGACTCGAACCTGGATCTCCACTAGATGAGATGTGATTAATTACCACAAAAAAAATTTATATAATTAAAATTTAAAAGTAAATAACGAGTCATTTAAACAGCTTGAAAATGTCAGCTCCTCCAAGCATAAGACGATATATTCGTCGCCCTCAAAGGTTGGACTCTCGACACTTGTGCGGGGAATTTAATGACTTATCAGACTTGTTTTAGTAGCATAAATGGTAAATGCACAGGCCCGGTTGGCCGGAGATCCAGGTTCGAGTCCTGGCTGGGACATTTAGATTTTTTATTCCGTTCCCTTGCACTAAAAATTGTTATGAAGTTTACTTTTCTTTATTGCCTACTAAGTATTAAATGTTTATTTTTCAAGTGTGTATACTTTATTCTTAGAACTTTTGTTTTTCAAAACTCTCTTCTTTACACATTTCATTAGCCTTAAAGAAGACTGCACCAAAAATATCAATTGAAAAATTTAACGTAAATTATAAATTTGTCAAGACAGGCCGGACAAAATTAAATAATTATTAAAATTTTGATTGGTATTTCGTTCTTGGAAAATAGGAATTTCAATTTTTTATTTACAATTCTTGCAAAAGGGGTGACTAAGGATGGTTTTGATTAATATTTGAAATAAATATTATTTTTTTCACCTGGGTAACAACTCTTGCCTGGGGGATTTTTTGGCAAGCTAAGCCAGAAAAGCTATAAAATGACGTAAGAGTATCCCCAAAGGAAAAAGGGGTTGTTAAAGGTATAATTATATACAAAATTCTGACTGAAATACCTCTGTTGTTACATATAATTTCTAACGATTACACTGCCACCGAATACATTTCTGTCTCTGCTCTGAACACTTCCTCAAAAATGGACTTCTCCCTGAATGTATACAAAATAATGTAGTAATTATTATAATTAATACATTTACCTGTACTCCACGAATGGTAGGCAGCAGAGACCGCCTATGGAAATATTGTCCCCATTTTAAAACAATTTTTATCACAACACCATTATCACGTTTATCAGATTCCCCCTCTACATTTACCTGTTCGTTCCTTTGATCTAGGTCGCCTCCAGCTCTACCTGGTTTTAACTATTTCCTTCTCACCTACGAGAACGTTAACCCTTCCTTTGATGTCTACCGCCTCCTCTTTTACCTACCCTATTCCCATTTGGACATACCCTTTCCGCCATCATAAACCTTTATTAGCTAGTCACTACCCCAACCACGATCAACGGGTACCTATATACTCAACATAATAATTTCATTTATAGATTTATTTGTTTATTTTTAAAATTGAAAACCTTATAATTGTCAATTCCCAGTCTTTGTTATTGGAGTCTTGCCATATTCTCTTGTTTGAGCAATGATGACCAATGCAGTTTATTGCCCTTAAAAAACAGCAGCAAAAATTACGACGACATTAAAAATGTTATGATTTCTCCATAACTAACCTCTTTCTCCCCAGGCTTCAGCTATTTCACAATTTAGCACTCACAACTACCATTAAACGATTTTTGTTACTAGTAATTAAAATACATTTTAATGTAACTTATTTGTTGTTTAAAATTTAAATTTATACTGAAATTTAACTTTAAATATTAATNAATTATTTTATTATATTTTTTCCCCACAAAGGTCATGATGTATAATATAATATAGAAGTAATTTACTTCCAGTATATTCCAGAAACTTAGAATTTTATAGTAATGCCACATTTACTCTAGGATCTGCAATTTTGTTACTATTACAGAACTCTTTATAAAATCACATTTAAATTTTATTTCGTTCTTTACTTTTCTTTTGTACAAGCTAATGATATCAAAGATTTAAAATTTTTAATTCTAGTCTTCCTTTAAATTTCCTTCCCTCTCTATAGACTTCAACAATTAACGATATCATCAAAGGTTTAATATATGTACATATTTAATGTATATAATTTTGAATGGAACATATTTTTGGCTGTTCCAAAGAAATATAAATTTTTTTTTTTTTTTTTTTTTTTTTTATCATCAGCTTCTCTCAATCATTTAGTGTTATTGAGGAAGGGGCTATCGGGCAGGTTACCACACCATTCTAAACATTCATAGCTGAGAACAAGCTTTTATTTATCGGCAAATTCTTGAAATATGAAGAGTAATACTTTAATGAGAAAATACTTTTTTTAAATAAGCATTTCTCTTTTAATGTTCTTTTTGTGTTTGATGATTAATTGGGTACTTTTCTCTTATCTATTTACATCATTAATAAAAAAATAGGAAATCAGCTTAGGTAATTAACACAGCCCCTCCGTTTATGATTTCTAGGGTACAATTATTAATTATTCCACGGAAACTATGAGAATGACAAAACATTACTCAGCGTCGTTGGAGGTTCGTTGGCTGTCAAGTATTATGCTGGAGTAATTTTTCGGCCAGGATCCGATATTGTTCTGTAAAATACTCCAAAATTGTTGGGTAATTAATTTATTATTGCCGACGTTTCGACTTAACTCGTCGGTCATCATCAGGGGGATAGTGATGTCTGGAGAGATCACCGAGGGAGGTTGATGGTCCCATCTCAGAGTCAAGTGCTAAATAACTACCCAACAATTTTGGAGTATTTTATTTTTCTAATCCTAGCCGAAACCCTGACTAATATTTCCAGTTTAATTAGCATCATAAATATGACATAACCTGCACTTAATGAATCTCAAGTTCTCATTAAATGCGTAAAGATGACTAAAATATTTAAACTCTCATTTAAATAACTAGCGGTTTTCGAACTAAGATAACATGAATTTAAGGCTTTGCTGTTAATTATTATTAATATATATATATATAATCTATATTCGTTTCCCCCTAAAGCTGTTTGTATTAAAGATTATTAGCATTTCCATTTTTATTTCAGGTCGATTACTATAGCCTATTTTTCGTCAAATTTGAGTGTCATGGCCCCCAGTTACTATATAATTTTATGTAATTTTGTCGTATAACTTTTTATTATTCAGTTTTTGATTTTATGTATTGTAAAACATAAAGCCAATTAATCAAGTGAGACGCGCCCTTGGATGTCTCTAAATCGTTTTCTAGAGTACATATCATTTTGTTTGATATACTAAGTACAAAACAGGCTTGCAAAATACAGAGCTCTTTGAAGTTTTGATATTGCATTTCTGAAAGGTAATCACAAAGCACACAGAATTAGGTTAGTTTAAGTGATTAACTGTTTATGTTCCTAGTGGAGGGTAATAAATTACAACTATTTGCGCTATGATAAGGATTATGTTTGGACTCTAAAATAATACAAGAATAAGCCAGTATGAGCAATGAGCTACAGGTGGCATCGTTCGGCTATATTACAGAAGCTGTAAGTAAGCAGTTTTATCAGGATATATTTAAATAATTTAAAACAATATTATCCTTTAATAGTTAAATCAGAGCATTGAATTAAATGGAAGCATTGTCAGTGGTTACATTGTCTTCATTATTTTATATTTGTGGAAATTGGAAAAAAATTACAAGGATGCTTACGACGAACTTAAAATCCAATGGATAATTTTTTTTTTGTTCGATAAGTCTCTTTTTCCTTTCCTTTGTACTATATAAAATTAAATAAATTTTAATTATTAATAGATGAAATGAGTATTCGTTTTCTAAAGGCTGATTAAAAGCTGTTTGAGTTATACGTCAATTTTAAATTTGCCTTATTATCGAAAACAAAAATTCCTCAGAAATTCCAAGTTTTTGCGCATTTAAAACGCTTTTAAACGAAGAGCAAACTTCTTTCCTCCTAAGTAAAACCACCCCACTACCAACATCACTGTCACTCATTGACCAGTCAGTGATCGTAGTGAGAGATACCACACCACCTTCTGGAGGTCTCTTCTCTCACGGTAGTTTGTAGCTATTGTTATTTTACAGTAGCATAGGCTATGAAAAACTAAAGTTGGCTGTATAGTTTAAGGAGTGGTAATACCCTTCCAAAGGCACACGGTAAGAAATATCATCCCACATACAAACGGACGTGTGTGTGTGTAGTAATCAATAACAGGTGGGATAGAGAGTGCAGTGCACACACAAAAAGAAAAAAAATCACAAGGGGTAAAATTTGCGGGATCTTTCGCTTTTCGTCGGTGAGGAGCGAATAGAGATTCCTTGTGATTTTTCCTTTTTGTGTGTGCAAGGCACTCTCTGTCCCACCTGTTCTTGATTACTATATATATATTATAGTACAGGAAAGAGTTACCAATAAAGAATTACTATTGGAAAGTAACTAATTGAATTTTAACTTCACGACATAAAATATTATATTATTTTTTAAAGATTTTAATGGTGCATCTAAATTCTAATTTTTAGATTTCTGGCAATAAATATCACTGAGGAACAAATTTTTGTTGAGTTAGATCTGACACTGTTTCTTCACTAATTCTTGGCGTCTAAATCTGAGAATAACCTCAGATTTTGTCTATCACGTCAACTTTTTAAACTACAGGATATCCTCAGAAATCTTAAAAATCGGGGCGCCAGGCTAGCTCAGGGGATCCGTACGGGTCTCGCAATCCGTACGGGTTCAAATCCCGCCCAGGTCAATCTTTTATTTATAATATAGAAGCTTGCCCGGAGCCATGGGTGTTTAGAATGGGGTGGCAACCTGTAGATAGCCCCTCCCTCCAATGACCCTTAGTGGTAGCAAGAGAGGCTAACCCAGCAAAAAAAAAAAAAATCTTAAAAATCATGCATTTAAAAGAACATAAAGTAAAAACGTACCAAATACACAGTTTACGAAACATTTAATGTAAGTTAAATCGAGTTCATACATATCAAATTGTTTAAATAATGAATAGTACTTGAAAATTAAGATAAAAATTTGCGTTTGTAGCTTTTTCTGGAGTGTTTAGTTTGTGTACATTCGCGCTTGATGCTCCAACAATAGTCAGCCATCATATG
>KZ807644.1:251839-272190 GCA_000696205.2 Oncopeltus fasciatus | reverse complement strand
TGTAAAGTTTTTGATGGTTGCCGAGCTTTCGCACATCCTGTGATGGCTTCTTCAGGGCTGAATAGAGAATGAGAGCTGTGTTCAAATCCAGGGGTATTTATACCCGGCGCTGTCCGGTCCTTGGGCGAAGCCTGTCTTCCCATTGGTTGATCCCATTGGCAGGATCAACCAATTGGAAGACAGGCTTCGCCCAAGGACCGGACAGCGCCGGGTATAAATACCCCTGGATTTGAACACAGCTCTCATTCTCTATTCAGCCCTGAAGAAGCCATCACAGGATGTGCGAAAGCTCGGGAACCATCAAAATCTTTACACGGCCCAACCCGGAAAAAACTTTACATACATCTGATGACTGTGGAAGCCTACGTGAACAAGCATAACCTTGTCAGACTAACTCTTTTTGGGAGATTAAAGCAGAATAATGTTCAGACAAATTTGTGTTCTAGTTGTTCAGAATTTTTTGAGCATCCACCAGAAACAAATTCATGCTGAACAACACCTTTAAGTACTAAAAACACAAAGCATGGATTTGTTATTATACAGCTTCCTTGCAGCAACCTGAAAATCAATTTGACTGCGATCGGGTATTTGGGTTTCGCTAGTAAACCCACAAAGATGAAAACCATCTGGTAACATATCATATCAGAAGGGTTATTCAATACAATTTCACAAATTTATAACTTCTTAGCTAACTGCTGAGGACTAAGTTAAGTAAAATTCTTCAGAGAGTTTATTACATTATTCATGGCTGCCATCAATGAATAATCAATTAATGGATTTTATTTTCTGATCTAATCTTAACGTAACTTTTCAGAAACTTTAAGCTTTACTGCAATAATATTAGACTAGTTTCCTTCCATTAGTTGAAGCTGCATTTAACATTTGCATAATTGATAAATTGAAGAATAAATACACTTTTTTATTAGTATTAAAAATATTTTCATTAGGATTTTTTAATATTGATCAAAGAAACTCAACAAATGGTTTGTAAAAATATTTTCAAGGACTGATTATGGTTCCAATATTTAAAAAATTTCAGTCAACACAGAGAAAGCGGAAAATAAAGCCATATTTATAATATTTTCTACAGATCATACTTTTATTAAGTAGGATCGATAAAGATTATAAAAAAAATTCCTGTCTGCTCGCCATGTGATTCAAACAACTAATGTTATTAATATTCATAATTTACATTATGTAACCTTTTACTGAATGGTTAATATTGATAAGAATATAATTCATCTTTAGCGCATCTTACTTGCATCACTGTCAAGTTATCAGATTTTATATGTTGCTGTTTAAAAAAAGAACTTTTTCTACTTTCAAAATAGAAGTGTAGATCAAATAAAGATTGTAAAGATTTTGTTTTTTAAAAAAAAATTGCATAAACATACATTTAAGCTTAAGCTCCTGACATCTGTAATACACTCAACCATTTTAAGTAATTAAATATTTAAAAAAAAAAGATTTTATAGTATATTTAAAAAAAATAACTTTTTTTTTTCAATTTCTAGTTTTAAGTTATTTTTTAATATAACTCCTAAGCGAAGATGATGAGGATTCGATGAGAAAGTTCCCAAGTTCCCTGCCTCTCTGGAGGAATAATGACTTAACTTTTGTGTTTGTGTTTCTCCAGGAAGAAGTTTGACAAAGCGGAAAAAGAATACCTAGAGGCGAAGGTCGATCTCTTCGTCAAAGGGGAGGAAAAAGATAAACTGATTGAAACTCTGCGGTCCCTGATCCAAAGGGGTGAGCTGGAGAAGGCGCGCAGAATCTCCAGCCTCGTTGGCAAACTTGAAATCAAATCTAAAACAAACACGAGCAACGGGGAGGATCAACAATAACTCCATGCATATTTATTCTGGAGGGAAACAAAACAGCTTCGACTGGAAAAATATCTTCCAGCATTTCATAAACGTTTCTCTTCACTGTACTTCCTCAGATTCCTCTAGAGTGTCTTAAATATACTTCAAATGGTAGTAGAGAATCTTTTATGTAATAACTTATTTTAGAAATATAATTTTCTTACAGTTCTTGTTGTTATTTGTTAAATACCATTTTTTTTTTTTGAGTTCCCTATGTCAAATATTAATTCTTATTCATTGGATGAAATTCTTTGGGCTGACTACAATTATTAAACTCTCGTCTGAAAGTTTCCTGGGCTCTGAGAATGAGAAATTGATTCTCGAAAGCGCTCAGCTTGAAATATAATTCTTATAAAGCGAAGTATAGCACTTTTTATTCCTATAAATAAAATACACTATTCTCAATCTAAAACTGCAGGACATAAATATACAATACAACCGCTTTAACGAAAAGATTAAGCTGTGAAATACACATATATATGATTTGTGAGTGAGTTAGTAAATACACTAACACAAATAAAGCTCTCGGTTTAAATTTATTTTGAGCCTATATTTTTGAAAAATCAGGTTAATCATTTTTGAGATCTGAGTAATTGACCTTTCTATACAATTTTTCATAAGTTTCGGTAGAAATTCATCATTTTCAAAGTTATAATATAAAGAAATCCTTCATACAGGACCTAATTATATAACTAAATTATATGTTCACGTAGGCTTCGACGGTCGTCAGAAGTATTTACCGTTTCTTCTTCCGGGTTGGACCATGTGGATTTTAAAAATCTCTCTTTTACAACTCTCATTCTCTTTTCAGCTCTGAAGAAGCCATCACATGATGTGCGAAAGCTCGGCAAATAACAACAATTTGACACGGTCCAACCTGGAAGAAGAAACGGTAAATAAACTAAATAATAGTTTAAAACAATTTTAACGAATCTTATTTTTAGCAACTCCAATCGGGGGATCATTTGAAATTTTTCAAAAGTCGCGGTATCAACGTGAAAAGCTGGATTTCTGAACAGCTAAAATCAGCTAAACTATGTTTGATGTACATTTATTACAACTAGCATCATTTTAAATTATTTAACTATAGTTTTTCGTATTGCACTTTTTTTATTTGCAAAATATCTTTTTTAAATTTTTTTTAGTATTTTTTAAAAATTATTTTTCTCTATTATGATGTTTTGTATAGTTTTAAAATGTTTTTTAATTATTTTTTTGTTGGCTAAACTTCAGGATCATTTGATCAGTAAAGACATGTAGATTTGCAAAAAACAATTGGTCCTGGCGTCGTCCGTTTAGAAATAATAGAATCATTTCGCTTTTTTGAGACTTTTAAATTTTTTCAAGTTTTAAAAAACTCGTTTTCTCTAAACCCGTTAGATGGAGAATATGTAAAATTTCATTGTAATTCCTTTGGTACTTCTCTTTTTGAATAATCTTTAGGGGTTGGGACATTTATGACGTGGTTAGACAAGACTTATTGCAATGAATGCCCTAAATCCCGTTCAGTAACTGTTTTTGTTTTTTTTCTCGAAAACTGAAATTTTATCGCTTACCCCTTAATTACTTGCTTCACAAGCAATGTAGAAATGTCACCAATTACATAATGTCCCAGGAAAGTAAAATTAGCGAGGTTTTATTATTAATTATACATAACATTATTATTNACTGCACTCTCTGTCCCACCTGTTCTTGATTACTATATATATATATATATATATAATAATAAATCAGTTGTTTACATTTTTGTGTCTCCTACTAATGATCAGAAAAAATGTCGGAAGAAATGTGAAAAAATCAATCATATGAACCACGTCTAAACCTACATTACTTCAGTATTCACTAACATTATTTAAGAGCTTAGTTGGCAAATCCTCTCTTCCACAGGTGGATAAAGTAAAAATATAAGAATATATTTGAAAGTACGTCAATATATTATGCCTAGCAATGGATGTATTTAATAAAACTGACAATTTTTCACTTTTTCACTCAATTGAAAAATTTAAGGAAGTTGAATATTGTTATTTGTATTGCTTCCTTAAACAGTTTTATATATGTGTTTATGAAGATTTAAAAAATATTACACATTTTATTTTAAATAAATAATTAATTATTGATTATGACTTATTAAAATTTTCTACGAACAATTATTTAATTAAATTTTAATGTCCTACAAATTATATAGCGCCATATTTGCTATTTAATTTATTAAGGATTTGGCAATAGAAATAGAAATATTTCTTACATAGTAAATTTGTTTGAAATATCAAGGAATATCATGGAAAAATAAACATAGGAAGAAAAAAAGCACTATTGTCAGAATTAATATAAAAATCAGTTGTTTTCCTGATGTTTCATTATTGAGGATAATGTAATCTAAAAAAAAAATTTAATCATAAGTTTATTTTATTTAGAATAAAATAATTTATTCTAAACATTATAATTACTTTCAGTTCTTTTAAAAATATTCCAAGGCTTCAGAATAAACTCAGTTTTACTCGTATATTTATACGTCTCAAATAGATGCAATTTTTAAGACCCATATCATGGTAGTTTGAATTCCTTTAAAATCATTTAAAAATTGTTTAACAATACCAAATCTAAAGAACGGATGTTAATTATTAGTAAATGACTTTAATTTTCTTATGAATATATAAAATCTGAATATATTCATACATTTAGTCTCTTTATCTCTCTCTCTCTCTCTCTTTGAATTCACTAAAAGCTCTCTAAGGAACAAAAGTTGTATTTCGGCAATGATTCTTCCACGAGAATGGAGGGGACGTATGGCCTGCTGTGATAGCCGACTTCAGTGAAGTGTGTCAGGAATTATTTGGGTGCTGCCCTACAAAAGCGTTCACTTCCAGGGATTAAGGGTTGAATATTCCGCCCTCAGGATTCTGCTATGCTCTAATTCCGACGGGGTGGCTTGTACTTATGAAGATATTCAAAATTTACGTAAACCGAGAGCTTATGGCGGTTTAATGTTTCATTCGTTCATCTATGAAATTTTTAGAGAAAGTACTCAGGAATTCCTTCAAGGGATTGTTGCGGATCTATATCTGGCGATGGAGGTTTGAGCCCCGCCCCGTACAGGCTCTTATCGAGGAATTGAAGAGCTACGAAATCTGAGCAAATATTTCAGATATTTTATTACAATGGCTTATATAAGAATCATTTACGAAATTCATCTTAAAAACCGAAAGATTACTAATCTTTGCCAATGCATTTACGGTACAAATTTTATTAAACGTATGTGTTAGAAAAAAAAATTATTTTTTAATCTCCATAAACTTTTTTTGTAACTGAGATAACATCCATGACATAGCAATTATAAATTTGTATGTCTCTCTAAACCCTCTTCTCTGCTTCAACCAAAAATTAATTTCTTGAAGTGATGAAATGAATAGTCAAAATAATTTATAGTCTTTAAACAATTAATGCGAGGGAATAGAATAAAAATCTATTTGTCCCAGCCAGGACAGACATAATTTAATAAGTTATCTAGCTCGTCCCGGTGGTGCAATGGAATCACACCGGCCCGGAAAGCGGAAGATCCAGGTTCGTGTCCTGGCTGGGACAGATAGATTTTTTATTCTATTCCCTCGGATTAATTGTTTAAAATTTACGTGGGAAAATACACCACAAGTAAATTACTATTTATAAATAATTTATAGTTTCTGCTTTAAAAAAAATTACTCGTCCAACCCAAAAAAAAATTACATTCTTAAATATCATCTTTAATATACATTTTTCTTTGAAAGTTACATAAAACTAATGTTCATAAATTGTATTTTACACACATTATGTTCTATATATCTTCTTCATACTCAAACAGTAACGAAAAATTTCGGTCTTCACCAAAACACTTCTTTTTACTTATGAAAAACTCATGAAACACACTGTTTGCCAAAAATAGACTTAATCGCGCGCGCGCGCGCGCAAAAAGAAAAAAAAAAAAAAAAAAAAAAAAAAAAAAAAAAAAAAAAAAAGTATGCCAATTTATTATTTACAAAAAACTGAAAACTGTTAGAAGACATAGACATACATATGTAACTACGATTGTGGTTAATAGAATCGGAAAAAAAAAAAAAATTGTAAATTTCAAGAGATTAGTATTGAGAATAACTTCAATAGCTTTTTTTCTTTTGAAACTTGTTAATATTCTGTATTTATAGCCGGTTGTGAGCTCATAATTGAGAGTAAGACAAAAATATTAATTAAATCAATGGGCACTTAGCACTGCTATAAACTGTATTAAAAAAATCCGGAACACACTTTAACCATGTCAATATGTTCCAACCTCCGGCATTATATATATATNATATATATATATATATATATATATATATATATATATATATATATATATATAAACTTAAATATTGAGCCACAGGAAGGTAATAATTAACTGTCATCTGTAATATGTTTATCTGTTTGGTAGGTCTTAAAATAATTGTTAAGGTGTTAAAATAATAATAGGCAAAATGTATTTATACGATATGATTGTATTTTTTTTAAAATAGATTTTATTGGTCCTTTGACAACTACTTAGCTCAAAAATAGTTCTAAAGAATTTTATTTATTCCTAATAAAATTTAAATGTTAAAAAAAGCGTTTCTCTTTATCCATTCGTTGTTATCTACACTGTCTATCACTGATAACATCATCTATATATGGAGTACACCGAGACGTTCGTAAAGGAATCATCTTAAGCCAAAACATCGTCTCAGCAGAATCTCCGTGCTCAATTAGATCTTTATAAAGCAGAAAGCAAAAGCAATTGCTTATAAGTTTAGTCATAAATCAAACTTTTATCCCTCCCTACCTTGCTAGAAATTTATTTCCACAAAAAGTTTGGTTTAAGGGAAAGTTTTAGACAGTTATGCTATATTAATTTTTGTTATTTATTAATATAATAAATGACTAAAATTTTAATAATTTTTCAATTGTTATTTAGATTAGTAAGATGACCATAGCTTTTAAAAGAAATTTTAAAGGTTTTTTGGGCAAAATTTAAAATTTAAATACTACATAAACTTAAAATAATGATAATAATGATTCACTATATTCTAAAAACTGCCAAACACCAAGTATTACCAATTGTGTATTAATTAAGTTCAATATTGATCTCTGAATAATTTACAAAAGCCGCTAATGAATGGAAACACGAGCAACTTGTAACCAATGCTACCTATATAGGTAATATTGGCTCATTGTATATGAAACTGTGTACAATCAAAATCACATGGTTTTCAATCATAAACACATGTAAACTTCTCACATGATTATAATAATTCTTGTTATTAAATATCATAATTTATGGAATTAAAAGGTTCTCTTAATTCATTATTCCTCTTTACATCACTAATAAATCACTAACAATTGTGATGTGATATTTTTACTTGTACCAGATATTTATAACAATAAAGGAATTGAAATATAAATAATTTTTTTTAGGGAATGAGTATGGGCAAGTATTATTTTTTTCCCTCGTGACTGCAACCCTGTCACGGGGGAGTTTAATCTGCAAATACAATGCAAATATTGTTTACAATGTACTTGTATAGTAAATAATTACATTAGTTAATTACAGTATACAATTAACAAAAAATAATAAAGCAAAAAATAACTTACAACTAATGAACAAATGAACGAGATAAGAAGAATTGTAACAAAAAAGAATGAGTAAGAAGAAAAAATAACCTGGAAATAAATTAAAAATAAGAACAAGGAATGAAAAATAACAACTATACAATAATGAAAATTTAAATAAATATACGGTTTCAATTATATATAATGTAAACTCCCATTTATGTGAGATTTTAAGGAATGTAAGTAAGGACAATCTTTAATTTTAAATCTGTAAAAATAACTGTTGACTGTAACGTGTCCATTGAACTCACAAAAAGGTTTGTGATTTTTGATATGTATCCCACCTGTTCTTGATTACAATAAATAAATAAATATATATATGTGTGTGTGTGTGTGTGTGTGTGTGTGTGTGCTTACACATGTGTACAAAGGGGTAAGTTGTAACACAGTATCAATGTGAATTGCTTGATTTTCTTGTGGGAGATTCACTAAAAGGCTTAGTGGTAAGGACTAGTGCCAAGAGAGTTTCAAAGTTTTTGATACAACTTGCCTAAAATATTATCCAATAAGCTTCTAGCAACCCTCAGAAACTAAATCTCGTACTGCAGTATCGTAAAATGGGGGAGAGGATATAACAAATTTGGCACCTCCCAATATTTACCTTAGCACCTAACGATTAGAAAAAATGTCGATATGTCAACATATTGAGCTGATGCTTGAAGAGTGCTAACATAGATGTATTTATGATAAAACACTGCATACTTACTTGGCTCAGAAACAGCAGACATTCAGGTATATAGAATATATAGAACTAACATTTATGTAAATGAAGTCCCATATTGGAAAATGTTACCAGCGACAGGAGTCTTTCCCTTGGAGAATTGAGTAAGCCTCGCTTCTAATAGCAAGCTGGTAGGAGTTTCATAATAAGGTTGCTGACTGATTCGATTAGTAACATCGATAGATCGACATTGTAATTTATTTAGGGTTTGTGCTTCGCATTTCCATCAAGTTCATGGTCATGTGACATAATTCAAAGCAGTTTCCTTCTTTATGAGTTCCTCGAAGCAATTCCTGCTAGAGTTGGTCGTAAGAAAAATTTGGAAGTGTCGGTAGGGGGGTATCAGTGTAAGATAAAAATGAATAATAGTCAATATCTCAGTTATTGTTAGTGATATGAAAAAAATAATTATAAAACTTTTAAAAATTTTTATTTTCTAACATTTTTCAAAAGAATTATGGCATATTTAACAATGAACTCGGAGGGTTCAGGGCGTTACTTTAAACTTTTAAAAGTTTTAAATATTTTACTCTTACTTATATTTCTCTTTAATGAAAGATAAACTTGGCTTAGAATAATTTGGCAACACCTGCGTGAAGCAATTTTTAATTTAAAAAACAATTTAGGTTTTATAGCTTCCATTTGCTGACATTTCAAGCGTTCGGTAAATTTATGAAAATAGCTGAGGAGAATGTTGAATTAGAGGACGAACTAATTAAAAAAGCATCAATATAGTTATTATTAAAAAAAATATTAAGATTTTGAATATATTAGAGGAAATATAAAATTATTTATATTTATAAAATATAAGGCTTTAGTTACATTAATGCATGTATTTAGTATACTATGGAAATCTGTCTTCATTGGCTGTATTCAACGTCTTGATGGAGAGCGCTTTCTGCAAGAGTCAGCCATTTTTCGGCCGAACATACTAGTCATGTACACTGTCAGGAACACTTTCAACAGCTGGTACTCTGTTGGTTTTCCTGTATTCTGTCAATCAATGTCAGGTGGCGTAGATTCTTTGTTGTACTTTGCGCCCGAATGTATTCATTATTTATGTAGAATGCGTGTTTTTATTTTATAGGTCGTTCCCGTTAGTTTTAACAGATTGTCAGCGAGTGAGTCCGTTGATTTTTTTTTTCTCGTTTTTTAGCCCATTTCAGTAAGAGTTGCGGACAAAATCTGGCGTCTGAGTGAGTCTTAGGCCATGAAAGATTCTTTCTTTCCGTTGTCAATGTAATGGTTTTTAAGTACTGTGTAAAGTCGTGAGGACTTACCCGTGGTTTGCGTAATTGGGGTATTTTTGTTCAGTTTGTATAACCCCATAGTATAACCAATCTGGACCTACTGTGCAGAACTGTAGGGTGCCGCTAAGCCTTCCAATATCCAGCGAATACAATCCTTTCAGTCCAAAATTCTTAGAATAATTGCTGACGCTCCATATTATGTGTCCAACTCTACCCTTCATCACTGTTTTAATATTCCTTTCGTCCAAGATCTTTTCTCCACCCGCTTCAAGCTCTTCCATAGTAAACTCCAATTTCATTCCAATCCATATGCCCAATCCATGTCGTCGGACTCCAATCCTCACAATCTTCCCCGGCGACTAAAACGGAGATGGCCTCGCGACCTACTGCGCCTTAATGCCTAAACTTTTTGGTAGTGGGGTAGGTTGGCCTCTCTCCCTGCACAGTGATGACCATTTATTTGTCTTATTGTTATTTTATTTTAATTTTATTATATGGTATTCTTTTAATTGTTTCTGGTATTCTGTATAACCCTTTGCGTTCTTTGCATCAAGTAGTTTCCTACTTATTTGTCCAACTTAATTCAGACCTGCACAGGACGGAAAACATACAAACTTATTTCGAAACGGGGGAAAAACCGAAGCACTATGGACAGGGAACAGTCTGAAACAGAACTTACAAGTAAAAGGAAGGAAGATGGACATACTAGAAAACATGGAAATTACATTCATACATAGACACCGTATTTAGACTACTATAACATACAAAAATGAATGTTTTATGTAGAAAACATATATGCAAATATCTAATATACGAGTATATATAAATACCTGATGATCATGGCAGGGATTGTCTTGCAATATAAGCCAAAAAAAGCTATAGAATGAAGTAAGGGTATCCCCAGAGATAAAAGGGGTTGCTAAAGGTTTAATTATATACAAAATTCTGACGAAAATACCTCTTTTGTTACATATAATTTCTAACGATTACCCTGCCACCGAATACATTTCTGTCTCTGCTCTGAACACTTCCTCAAAAATGGACATCTCCCTCAATGTACACAAATTAATATAATTAATACATATCAGTCGAACGTTGGCTTCATGACAATCCTTCCTGTTAGCAAAGGAGACACTCATGGACAATGTCTCAAAACGAACCAGGACGGATTAGCCCTTACAAAAATCAATATTATTTATAAAATCTATACAATCTATACATACATAAATATAGTCAGATAATTAATAATACAATTAGACCCTGTGGAACAGGGAAGACTACTGAATAACCCGGGCAAGACTCGATCCACAGAGCCAAGAGTTGAAAGAGCGGAGTGTACCCAACCCCTCACGCTACCCTAGCACCCCTTGTGATTAATATCTCAAAAAAAAAAAAAAAGAAAAAAAAAGCAATGCATTATTTTTATGCCCCTCTTTTAAGAATCCTCCCTCTTCTCCGATTTTAAAGGCGTTTTTTTTTTCAATCTTCTTTGAACGACTTCTGAAGCAATACAGCTATCTTTTTTCATGACAGGCTTATGAAATTTCGAAACTTTTTTTTTTCCCGATTTTTATATTTCCCCTGCTAATAGAAAACATGCAGAAAGTAAATAAATTTTTAGATAAGCACTATCCGCTCACACATTATATGTTCATCGAAATTCTACAAGCAACAGTTTTTCTCAACAAATTCGGTATTAAATGAGAAAAGAAAAAAACAAAAAAAAAAAAAAAAATCAAACTACATTAATGAAGAAAAATAGCTTTCTTTTCAAGGGCCTTGAAGGTAATGCCTTTAATTTGGTGGCCATATGAAAGTTTATAAGAGATGTAAAGATCCGGAATTGGTTGTACCGTAGATGGGATTCAGTATGCTTTGTCACATCTGAAAATTTGATGTTTTGAATTATACTCAGAATTATTTGAATGAAAGAAGGGTTTGAGAGTATTTATTATAAGCTTTACAGGTTTGATCAATTTATTAAATACTCAGATGTCTACTTATCCTGGTGTTGATTATTTACTTGAAGTTCATAGAAGCATGTTATTACATTGCTGCTGTATGGTTAGCTTGGCTAAAGAATATATGGATATCATATGACTTGTATTCCGTTTTAAGGGATGATGTCTTGTTCATCTAATAACAAGGTAATGTGTAAGGACTCAGAATATTTGTCATATACAGTCTTTACTTAATTTGTATGTGTGCCCAAATCTTTTTTTCATTCATCCTATGCATCAAGATACAACCTGTACAACTTTGATGCCTGTGAATAAAAATATTTTGATAAAAAAAATAAAAAAATAGAAACACATAGCAGTTGTATGGAGTTGGTTTCAAGTTTATAAAGAAAAGAAAGATATAATTACGTTATGTATTGAATGTCAACATACGAATGTGTATGAATGTCAGAACATGCTTTCAATAATAAAAATCAATACTTCCAGCATTCGTTTAATAGTTAATAAGTTAAAAGGGGTGAAAGTAACAGTTTACCACACCACTTTTTAGTCTGGTTTCTATAAATTGAAACTCTATTTATTTGTCCATAAGTAGTTTTATTTTAGTCCCTGTAACTGTTAGTCTCATTTCCTTCAATAATAGTAATATATTTATTTGATCTGTAAGTAAAAGACTATTTCCTATTTTACTACTAAGTAAAATTATTCAGATTATATTAAGTTATATATATTTTCAGCTCGGTTGAGTTTTAAAAAATATATATTTTTAAATTTTAATCATACAGGGAGCTATTAAAAAAACTCTCTACCTCATCCGGGAATTGAGCCTGGGTCCCCCACTGTCCGGGCAGATGCACTACCATTACACCACCGAGGAAGCTGAGAATAATTTCTAGATTCTAATCTAATTCTAGATTTGAATTAGATATATATTTCTTTTTACATCCCAATTTAAAAATACAAATTTGAATACTTAATACTACAGAGGTACAATTGCAACAGAAGATCAAACTCTAGGAGAAGTTATTTGGACATTAATCTTCATCATATTTTTATTATTTTCTTATTCCCAAAATAGTTTTGCATTGAGGATCCTGGCATTAGTTCATCTGCACAAGATCAAGCAAAATGAAAATTAGTTTCAAACAGTTATTTCTTTGTTGTTAGTATAATTAGTTAATGACTGGTGTAGAAAAAAAGATTCAAATAATTGAGTCAAAATATAAGGCAATAAAGAATTTCATTAAGTCCGAAAATTTCTTTTGGATAACAATGTCGAAAATTTCCATGATGGCATTATTTTTTTTCATCTTAGTGAAAGGAAAATATGAAACTGGAACTTCATTGAAAAATAGCATCTTGAATGATGGGCCTTATATGAATAAATAAATTGACTTTTCTCTTAAGTTTCTCTTTCCTAATCTAACCCTCATCTTTCATTTTAACATGTTAAATGTTGTAAATGTATTATCATCCTCCATATTTTGAAATTACTAATTTCATTGGGTTGAAAATAAACTTCATGGAGTTTATGATTTAAATGCTAGGTACAATGATTAAAACTGCAAGTGAAATATTAATTATGTTTCATTCGGATTGGCCCTGTTTCTAAATTCGTTAAATTTGGGTGTCCCATGATTTTATGTAGGGGTTTACTCCCATAGTTGAGTTGTCGCCTGCATAGGGGTCTTTTTCAGACCTAGGCAAAGTGATGCCAGTCCATCATTAAGATGAAGTTGTACTAACCACCTGCTGGAAACTAGCAGTGCGATCATAACCTGTAACACAATGTAATAAGTGATAAACTACTAACTTCAGGCGAAGAACCTGGGAAACTGGGATTCGAACCCGAAACTTTAGCATATGAACTTTAACAGCTACACCGGGTGCTTGACCTAAAACACCAGGTATGACCAAAAAATATTTTTTCTGTAGGAAAATGATTGAAAATTATGTCAAAAATATTGTGTGTGTGTGTATAGAGCAACATAGATTTTGAAGGTAGGTGACCGCATAACTTCATTGCAACTTCCTTCTGTAGTGGACATGTTTGAATAAAATTTCATCTTATTTTAACATTGTTCCTTACATTATTTTCACTATTTCGCAGCAAACACATTTAAATACCTTCTGTGATGTCGCAACTCTCACACACCAGAATTTTACTCCTTTTTGTTTTATTTTCATTGTTATTTATAATCAAAGAAGTTAAATTACTTTGTTTTTGCTGTTATTGAAGAATTATAGTTATTTGTGTATTAATAAAGTTTAATGTAAACAAGAAAGAAGTTACCAACAAGCTGAAGCAACACAAGCCATTGACTCAACTACAACCGACAATGGCAGAAGTCTCTGTATTCAGCAGTCCCCACTACCACTTACCACCATTTTACAAGACAAATACTTCGTTATGGTTTCTGCATGCTGAGTCAGTTTAACTTACATTAAAAGTCCCTTCGCAAGTCATAAAGCACCTGGTAACCTTGAAGGGGCTGATGAACTAAATGAGCGGACCAAAACTAACAGCCCTTATGATGAACTGAAATCTCGCCTCCTCCAGGTCTATGACAAATCAAAGACCTGAAGAGTTCAAAGGCTACTGCAAGACATTCATCTTGGTCATCAGAGGTCAGAGATATAGAAGCTTTTATTTCAATACTCCAAGCAATGACGACCTCCCATTGGGCATTTAGTGTTGCAGATGTGAGGAGGCTCATAATTGGTGCTGGTTTCCTTTTTCCTCATGAGGAATAAATAGGTCTCACAGTCTGTGGTACGTTTCCATGGTGTCTACCAAATCCACTATTCCTGGTGACTGCAAATACTCCCTCCCTCATTCTCTGAATTTCCTAACCTAACTCAACCTTCTTCATTTTGAGGACCATTGCATGTATGTATGACTTTCTTTGTTTCCCCCTTCTTTTGTGTTAGAAGTAAAACTCTTAAGAAACCAAAGNATTATCTTAAAAAAGAAGAAAAAAATCGAAAACAATTTTAAGAAAAGTGGAAAAAGAAAAATGTATACTTATTATTTATTTTTAAGTTATAGGATCAATGTTTATCCTATAATTTGAAAATTATATATTTTCTGATATTTCTGACATTTTTCTCCATTATATAGGTTCGCTAAAGGGGGAACTAAGACTGGAATAAATTGTACAGATGTAGACTGAGTTTGATGTAATTTAAACTTTGCAGTGTTCACCATTGATTGCGGAGGGGGCCTCTTTTTGTTTGAGTTTGAGTATTTGCAGTCTGGCCAATAACTGCACGGGGCAGGTTAGTGCTGCATTTTAGGTAAAGGGCGGTCTTTCATCAGAACTCGATAAAGATCCGCTATTGGGATTTGATTCCCGAACCGCGAACATCGGATCGCAAGAACTAATTAGTGCAGTTCCCGTTCCCTTTGAGGCAGTATCCAGAAGGAATGTAGTTCGACACTGATGGCGGATTTTTCATTGAAGTCTCCCCTCCTACTGTCCATAAGTCCCTAACGCAGGAGCCGCGTAATTTTTACAGATTGTATTGCTGGAGGTTCGTTGGCCGTCGAATATTATAGGAGAAATAAGTCAGGCAAGGATCAGAAAAATTGTTGGGTATTTTCTTTTACTATTCCATTATTGCCGACGTTTCGACTAAACTTACAAGTCATCATCGGGGCGATAGTGGTGACTGGAAAGTTCCCCGAGAGCTTACGGAAACAACGGCAATAATTATCCGACAATTTTGTATTATTTTATTATTCTGAACCAGGCCGAATGACTAATTTCTCCAGTTTAAAGATTCCAGATAATTTATTTTTAATGGACATGAATGAGAGTAAATAAGGAAATTTCACTAGGAAATCTTAAAAAATGAAGAGGAAAATGATGGCAAGGGGCGCCAAGCTAGCTCAGGGGATCCGTACGGGTCTCGCAATCCTGACTCCGCGGTTTCAAATCCCGCCCAGGTCAATCTTTTATTTATAAATGGAAGCTTGTCCTGAGCCATGGGTGTTTAAAATGGGGTGGCAACCTGTAGATAGCCCTTCCCTACAATGACCCAAAGTGGTTCCAAGGGAGGCTAACAAAGCAAAGAAAAGAAAAATGATGGCAAAATAACACTGCCAAGCTTTGCTCCGAAGTAAGACTGTGGAAAGCAGACACCCATCGTGGTTCACTACTCTCCTTTAATAAGCATTTTCCGAAAAGTAGGAGACAAACGTGTAAATAAATTTTGCATCTATATATATTTATGAACTTTTTCGTAGCTTGAATAATAACGAATATATTACAATTATAAATTTTGTTCATACTAGGAATCCCATCTCATCCTTGACCGATTTAACAAAAATATTTTTTTTTTAAGATTTCACTAAAAATGAAAGCCTAAATACCGGTATGATTTGGCATATATGCACAAAATACTCATATTATATTTGATTTTCCTTTAAAAAGTGAGAGTGGATAATAACGAAAACACATTTATTAAATTGTACATTTTAAAGTTTTTTTTCTTTAGGTGTTAGCCTCCAATTCAAACAATTTGAGTGTTAGGGGTGGAGGTGGGGGCTATCTACAGGTTCCCATTCCATTCTAAACATCTATGGCTAAGGGCAAGCTTTTATTTATCGATAAAAGTTTGCCCTGGGAGGGATTTGAACTCACCGCGACAGGATTGCGATACCCAAACGGATCCCATGAGCTACCCTGGCACCCATATTTTTTTTTTATTTTTTTTTTATTTTTTAAGTTTGAACTTCCATAATTTTGGTTTTTCAGTTTTCAACCTCTCATGTAGGATCTCACAACTTCCGACAAGAAATTACCAGAAAAAAGCTCTTTATCCATAGTTCGCTTCATACAAATAATATCGATATCAGTATGATTGAAGTTTTTATTTCTTTTATTAGAGAATTTGTTGGGGTTCGGTCAATATTGATCCAAAAAAAAAATCAATTTAAAGAAAGGTTTTTTTTTTTATTTTCATCGTGAAGGTGATAGGAGACGTCACCTGGTCTATTATGTTGTTGTTTTTTTCTTCCAGTGTTAGTCTCCTTTTCAATTACTTTATGTCGTGGAAGGAGGGGCTATCTACAGGTTCTCACCCCATTCTAAACATCTATGGCTATGGGCAAGCTTTTCTTTATCGATAAAAGTTTGCCCTGGGAGGGATTTGAACCCGTAGCGAAACCCAAACGGATCCCTTGAGCGGCCCTGGCACCCCTGTTTCTTTTTCTTTTTCTTTTAACGTTTGAGCTTCCATAAATTTGGTTTTTCAGTTTTCATTTGATCTATTGGCGAATCAAGGCTCCTGAAGGGGATTTCTGAAGGCAACAGATGTCCATTAAACATTCATGTTTACAATTTTAGACTCCATTCAGAATTCACAAATAATCCAGCAGAACAGTTCATCATATACTGGTCTTTAGAAAATATTCAAAATACAGGAGTCGTAACATTTCAAATTCCGACAGGCATCCGACGGGTATGTTTGGAAGGGGAATTGCCATACAATTCTGGTAGTATTCACTCGGAAAACACTAAAATATTCACAAACACAAAGCAGTAATCAGAGTTAAATTGCTCGGACTGTTTTACGGAATACCCTAAAATGTGTAACTAGCAGAAGTGAGTTGTATAGTTATCTTTCATTTCCCAAATCGAATCCTACCAATCCTTTACTGTACCATTTCACTAAAAAATTATTAAGGAAGTTGCTTCACAAATGACCTGACATTAATTAAACATCGGTTAGAAATAATTATAATTAGTTATTGTAAAATCAACCTGAATGTGACGATGAACTTTTGATATATTTATTCCAGAATTACTTTTTGGAAATCAAGCTGTTCACGTTAATATCGAAACGCGACTACATATATATAATCATAAGAACCATTTATCAGACTTAAATTGTAGAAGCTAAATTATACTTTTCTATATAAAATATTCACTCGCTACAGTATCANTATATTTATTTTTTTTATGAACAAATATATGATAAGTTTCATTACTCAAAACGAAAGACTCGCTACAACGAAAGAATTGTACACAATTAACGTCTTTTTAATTGTACACAATTAAAACTTATTTTTATTATTTTAGTTAATTTCGATGGAATTTATCAATGGGTACTTCAGTCGCTTGCTTCGTTGCCATGTGTATGGAAATGTTTGACCCTCCCCCCTTCCACCATCCACGATTTTTGATATCCGTCAGAGTACTGGTGCCAGTCATCTATAGGATTACAGCCCTTCAGAAAATCACACGCCCTCCAAGAATATAGTTGGGTTAATAATCTAAGGGGTTATTGCCACTACCAATGAATATAGAACTGTCAGACCTTCTATTATCCGTCTTCATTGGTTTCTGTAAACCATCTTCTTCGTATTCGGCCACGAAGATGGACTATGTCCGAAAGCGCTCGCCAACAAAAGATGGTTTGCAGAAACCAATGAAGACGGACTACGGAAGGTATGATAGTTAATAGTGGGGTTTGTTAGCAGGACATATCACCCTACTTATGGAAAAACTACCCGTATTATTATGTACTCCTAATCCAATCCTAGGAGATTCAAATACCCTAAATGAAAACAAACTCAGTCACGGAAAGACCATTAGAAATTATCTTGACGAAAATAAATTAAAAGATACTTAAAAATTCTAATTTTTTTCTTTTTTTTTTTCTTCTATTAAAGGCATGGCAACCACTGAGGGTCATTATTGCCTCAATTACTATTGTCTATCATCGTTGTAAACAATTTAATGTTATGTAAGATAGATATTTTTTATTTTTTTCATATTTTTATAATTCATTNATAGATTAAATTTTTATTTATTTAAGTAAATACTAATTTTATAATAAATTAAATATAAGTGATGGTTAACTGAAATGCCATGTGCAGCTAAAAAAGTATTTTCACTTCAATAGCCGTAATATTTAGCTCAACTTAAACAGGGATTTTCTCACTGATAGGAGACATATTCTATGAATGTGATTGATTTCATGTCATGAAAATTTTAAAAACACTATTCAAATAAACTGCAATACTCAGGAATTTCTTTTGTTCAAGTTGCTCCTGCATTTATAAAATACAAGGGGTACGCCCCCTTACGTACTCTGGGGAGGGGGTTACCTGTAATGTCATATTACCAGTAAAAAAGCTTTTTCCATGAAACAAGATTAATACATAGCATTTTGAGCAATTCAACTGAACATAAATTTATTTATTTATTCACCGACTAAGATTCTATGGAATTCACTTAGTTTAAGCAGCTGTTGCAACAAACAACAAACTTTTTTTATTTACATTTTAATCTTTAAATGTTGTTTATATTTTCAATTTCAGTGAAATACTTAAATCAAAGCTAGCCGGATAATGATCACAATAGTAGCGAGATACTCAAAAACTCGGCCACACTGAATTGATGTTAGGTTATGGTATTTATGAAAAACTTTGGAAATTTTGTCTTAATGGAATCTTTGCATTTTGAGGGTGGCCACTATGCTTCCCCAGGGCGAGTAATTATACTCTTATTAGTAGTTTCCGTTAATTTTTGGGGTGACAAGCACATATAATAAAAAGTAAAATATTAAACAATTATTAAAGTAAATTAACAATTAAAAAGTAAATTAGCATAATTTATTAACTGAACGTTCAATTCAAAATTTCTGTATTATTATTTAAAAAAATGTTTCTTCACGTTATTTGAGACACCTTCAGATGCAGATTCTAGTGTATTGATTTTATATTTGACTGTTA
The DNA here is from genome assembly GCA_000696205.2 of Oncopeltus fasciatus. Taxonomy (NCBI): domain Eukaryota; kingdom Metazoa; phylum Arthropoda; class Insecta; order Hemiptera; family Lygaeidae; genus Oncopeltus; species Oncopeltus fasciatus. Next base: position 252,994 of record KZ807644.1, on the reverse strand, counting down.
GTTAAGTCTCATTGTTAAGCCTGATTTGAATAATTACAATTTAACTTTTTGAAAAAAAATTAATGTCATATAGAACATAATTTACAATGTGCTATATGTAATTTTATTCCCAGTGTTATTTTTAGTATAATGTCATCTCCATATATAATACTTTTTTGTAATAAGATATTAACTCTATAATAATCTTATTAATATTTTTATTACAATGAATTAATAAAATATTTGTTAAGCCGTAAAAATAGCTTATATTACAAGCCAAAATTTTGTAATTTAATAATAAATTCCTGTTATTTTTTCAGACAAGACTTTTTTTTCCTTTTAAATCCTTTCTGTCTAAGTCCCAACCATAATAGATGTACTTATAATTTATGCAAGCAATTATCTCCTGCTCATCAATTTATAGATTAATAGATAAAACTGTGACATATTCACAAATGAAATAGTCTTTACTCAGAGGATTTTCAGCATTACTACATTATTTTCATAAATTTAATTTGTTTTTTATTTTTAGACTAATCTTTCGTTCATAAAAGTAACATTACTCTCGGAGAACTCCAATCGCGTCGTTAATACCTAGTGATGCATGTCTTATTTTTCAGAGAAAAGAAAGAGGAATTCAAGAAAAAATTTGCTGAATTTGGTGAGATGGAGAAACTTGAAGCAGTGGTCAATGAGGATATAAGTAAAATCAGAGATCAAATCGACGTTGTCTGTAAAAACTACCTCGAGGCACAGTAAGAATATTTAGTAAGAATATATTAAAAATATTTTTAATATGAAATTTTGTGTTATAATTCTCAAATTATATGTATATATATATCTGTGCGTGTGTGTGTGTGTGTGTCGACGGGGAAGGTTGTAGGGGTTGGAGTTAGAAGACAAGGTCTGTGCTAGTGGATTAGGAAGAAATGGCAGTTTACTGTGGAAAAGGCAGAAGCTGGTAGAAATGCGATCCTGAAACAAAAGGGATATTAAAATCGTGGTGAAGAGTGGAATTGGATACCCATAAGATTAAGGATTAAAATTGTAAACAAAGGCCCTTAATGATAATCACTAGGAGTTGGTATACATTTTTTTTTATACTTAAAATGCACTAATAGTCATTAGATGTGAAAAATCTTTAAAAAAATCAAAATATTTAAAAAAAAAAGATTT
>KZ807644.1:226105-242144 GCA_000696205.2 Oncopeltus fasciatus | reverse complement strand
GGGGGGGGGGGGGGGGGGGCGATGATTCCAGGTTATCTGCAGGGAGCTTAATGAAGATTGAGTATGGACTCCTATCAGCCAGAGTTGTCTGCCAGAGATAACAAAATTTTATTGGCGAGATAAGGGATAAAAAGGAACTCTAGTAGAGGGGAGTAGTAGTCAGCTATAGTCATGAAGAATATATTTTGGTGTTTGCCAAGCATTTTATTGATATTTGTTTTTTTATAATAATAGTTAAAAGCTTGATTCTATTATCTAATATGATGTACAAAATAAAAAATGTATTTCTACAAGCATAGAATTTAAAAAAAAAAAAATTTTGACATTTTACGTTCTACATACTTTTCCTTAACTAAAACAAAAACTAAAAAGTAAATATCATTGAGTTTGGTTATGCTCTGCCCCCATCCCCCTCCACGTTATAGAATTTTTTTTTTCTTATTTTTTTTAAGAGGTAGGGGAATGCGTTTCGCAGAACCGCTGCTTAGCCAATCTTGGTCAAACAGCAGGAACTGTGGGACTCCTGCGAACAGACTACTCACTGAACGAGTCCTTTCAATCCAAAACCCCGAGAATCATCGCAAATGCTTCCTATTACGTATTCAATTCTTCCCTTCACCACGATCCTAATATCCCTTTTGTTCAAGACCTCATTTCTTCCCGCTTCATCCTTTCCCACAGTAAACTGCCATTCCACCCTAATCCACTAGTACTAGTAGTATGTCTTCCAACTACAACCTCTACAACCCTCCCCGTCGACTCAAACGAAGATGGCCCCGTGACCTCCTGGGGACATAGTCTGTAAATAATTTGAGAGTGGTGTCATTGCTGGTGACCAGAAGGTGAAAGAAGGTGTTCTTTCTTCATGGAATTGACATTGAATGTAATTTTTAATTTTATTGTTATCAAATTACAAAATGTTTTTTTTTTATTTAACAGAATGTAATAAATAAATAAAAGTTTATAAAAAAAACAACAAAAAACTAGTTGGTCTAACCCCTCTATTTATATAGCATAAAAACCAAATTATGTAATCAGGCTTTTATTGAAAATCCTTGAAAGAACTAATTTCGTTGAAATTTAATGGAGGGAGTTTAAATATAAATAAAATTTTATAATGTCCATATTTTCGTTGTTATCTGTGTTAAGAGGAAGTTTATTTAAGACATAAGGTGTAATATGTAATTTTTTGACGTAGAAGTTCTACCAAATATGTATGCAAATCGCTTTGGTGATCCTAGAGATTTGGGAATGCAACTTCATGGGCTGAGTGCTCCCCCCACTCATGCATAAAGCAGGGTGTAGTCATTGTTTATTTTACGCTCATTGAAGAATATGGAGTTTAGAGGGAGGCCAAAACTTATAATCATATTGTTTACATGGCTATTTGAGTTTCAAAAAATAAATTATAAAACGAAATAGGAGTAAAATTTAATTTGATAACGCCAAAATATTTTTACGAACAAGGCTGATTATAGAAGGGAATGTAGCTACGAGTTAGCAGCCCTTCCCCCACTCCAACTTCCTGGTCGGTCTAGAGCAAACTTTAGAGTTGTTTTTTTCTCAGCTGTGAGGAAATCAGAAACGTGGGTAATTATCCAGCTCCTGCGTAATTTTTTTTTCTTTTTTTTTTTCAATATTGAAACCAAAATAGGTATCAAGGCTTAAAATTGCTCTAACAACGGAATGAATTCATATTTGACTGTAATTAAATGACAGGGAAAATGGCTTAAAAGAAAACAATAATTTTTTATTATTGTTAGTATTTATTTTATAAAATAATTTAAGCAATATATGGGTATATATTTTTTAGAGTGAAGTTCTGTGGTATTCTCCCAAATATTTAGGTATAATTAAAAAAAAAGTATTTTCAGGTACTTCCTCATCATTTCCAAATAGTCTAGAGCCAGTCATTGAGATCTTACTTCTTACTCACGACGCTCTCACCTAGTAGTATGGTCAAATAAGTTACTTACTCTTACTTATGTCTGTATTGATTGAATCGTAGTAAATTTTTGTTTATATATTTAGTAATGTACTATTTAGCTATTGATTTTAAGACATTTATATAAATATTTTTGAATTATCTCTTAACTTTGACAGACTCTGTATGTATGTGGCAATAAGACTGTTCAAGGACCTAGAAGTTGGAAAAAGGTAGAAATTGAAGTGGATAGGGCATACACTCAGGAATGTTCTGGAATGTTCTCGAATACTCTCGAGTATTCGGGAAATTTTCTAGGGGATAAAACTTCCCAGCCTTTATATCTTCTAAAGGACGCCCTTCAAGTAAAATCGGGAACTTTCTTCAAGGGTAGGTGGTGTGGGGGAGGGGAGGGGAGATAAATGGCTACCAAACTATATAAACCCCTTGGTCATACCTGCACTCGTTTATCAATTTTTGCGGCTATATTTATCATAACATTTATAATAAAGTTATTAGGATTTAATTTTAAACAACGAACGATTTATTTGAAAAATTATACCTAAATGCTGAGATTAGCTTCTATATTTCAAAAATTAAGAACGCTAGAAAAATGTTTATAGCTAAATAAACACCTATATTATACCTAAAATTTAAAAAAAAAAACTACTTTTTATATTTTCCATAGTACAATCGTTGATGATGCAAGTTTTCAATATTGTCATTCATGGTACCGACGTGAATATTTCACATTGTTCTTATTAGAAAACAGAAAAAAATTATATATACTTAGCAGTATATATTTAGTTAGTTGGTTATTCAGGATATCAAGGAGAAATCTCCCCAAAAATTTTACTCTGCAATTTTCCCTCTGTTAATATTTACTACACATATCTCAGCCTATATTAATATTTACTACACATATCTCACACTATATGTGTGTCTGATATATGACGTTTGATTTTCGACCAGGTTTAAAAAAAAAATAAGTAGGTTAATGAAGATTATAATAAAATAATTTTGTACAATAATTTAGTCTAGTCCAATATTTCAAGAATATATTTTCTCCTCATCGGGGCTAAAGACAAATATACACAAAATACACTCAAACAATTTACAATTTTGAATGAGGGCTACTTATAACATTGATAAATGTTATGTAATTAACATTAATAAATTATGTAACATTTATTATTTATCACATATAAGTAAGTAAACATTTTTCTTATTTATTGTTATTATTTTGAAATTATAGTTAACTTACCAAGAATCGTAATTAGTACTTAGAGATAAGTCTTGCACACTATCCATCAATATATAACCTAACTAATGTAACCTATCCTCTATATTAATGTTACCATAGCTAGCAAAATAGTACTTTTAACAAAAACAGATGTATTCATTTTTTATAAACTAATTTTATTACATAGATAAATCTATTTATTAAAGTGATAAAAAATATTAAATGGTACAAATTAACACTACAAAGTATTAACTAAATATGTAATGCACATAGTATGAAAATGAAAGGTAATGGTCTATATAATGAAGACATTAAAACTAGGATGATCTGTATAAGTGTTATTATAATAAAAAAATGTTCTTATTTTATTGATATATAAGTGTTTATTACATTTTGTCTTTGTTCAGAGTTCAACCTCATTTTAATATCTTTATTATATAGTTTACTTAATTTGATAATTTATACCATTTAATATGGCATTATTTTTTTATATTTTAATTAATAAACTAATTTTTGTATTGTAATTACTTTAGAAAATATTATTATATAAGTATTTGTTAAAAGTAGTATATATAAGTATATTTATTATTATATTAGCTATGGTCTCATTGATAAGGAGGGTAGGTTGCATTAGGTTATATATTGATGTGAAGTTGTACAAGATTTAGCTGTAAGTACTGACTTATTCTTCTTAGTAAGTTAACTGAAATTTCAAAATAATAACAGTAAATAAATAAAAAGTGTGTAATTACTTATATAAGTCAAATAGTAAATGTTACATCATATTTTTTTAATCAATTTTATAAGTTGTAATTATTTAAAATTCTAAATAGTTGTGAGTATTTTCATCCCTTATGAAGGGAAAAAAAATATATATATATATATTCAAATATTGAACTAGACTAAATTATTGTACAAAATTATTTGACTAAAATCCTCAATAACCAACTAATTTTAAATAAGCTTCATAGGACATTTCACGGGACTTCGTAAATTTTCATAAATCTGTTAATATCAGCTGGAACTGCTGTGGTTTTTCGTACGAACTCATTATGTCAGATAAACTGCACTCGGTAGACTAACGAATTTAGTCCATTCATGGAAGACGTTTCCCATTAAAGGGATTAATGGAGTAAAGGAGTCAGTGATGTTTTCATTTTCCGCAGGCAATAATGAAGGAAGGCCTCGACAAGGGTCGGAGGATTGAGGAGAGGTCGAAGATGGAAGTAGAGAAAAGAAGAAAAAGTATTGTTTTTTCGATCAAAATCGACCTCTGTGGATTAATGAGCTACCTAATTAGGCCGGCCTACCCTCTCCTTTCTTTTGTCTTCCCACCCCCCTCCCATTTCTAACCCCTTTCAGCTGAGTAAAAAGTAATTCAATCCCTATAAATGTCCTTCTAAATTACCGGCAGACTTAAATTTCTACCCATTGTCTAGCCTGATAAATTCCATAATTTATTTTAATAAATAAAACTTCACAAAAAATTCCTGTAAAAATAAGTAGCAATTTAAAACTGATTAAATAAAAGATGAAGTTTCATATTTTTACACTCAGTCAGTACTGTTGGATTTTTTTTATCCCAAAGGATGAACTATCTATATTTACGAATAATGAGTTAAATCTCATGCAATATAAATGAAATATCAAAGACTATTGTATGCAATTTTTTTAAGATTTGTATAAAATAACGCCCAAAAAAATGTTTCAATCAACTTATTTATATTTCTTTGCTTCTACCTTCTCGTATAAATTGTGCTGTTGTACAGAAAAACGGTCAAAAAATATAGAAAACCAGGTTTTCTTTTAAATTTTATTTTATTTCCAGTTATAATAAATTCTTTAGCGTGTTAAATAGTACTTTTATTAATTTATTTAAGAGTAAGCCTACCCTTTAACGACTTATGGTTATAGGAAAGAGGGGCTATCTACAGGTGGCCACCCCATTATAAACATCCATGGCTCAGGTCAAGCTTTTACTAATAAATAAAGGATTGTCCTGGGCGAGATTCGAACCCGCAGCGTTATGATTGCGAGATCCACACCGATCCCATGAGCTACCCTAGTGTCCTTTTACTAAATGGTAAGATAACTTTATATCTCTTTCTAGAAATATCTCTGCTGCTCTCTTAGTTTCGTATCTCAGACTAGTAAGTAAAGTATCTACGTTAAAAAAAAAAAAACAAATCAGTTGAGTTAGTGACCTTTTGACTTTATAGTAAAAGGTTGTATTAGAGTATGATTGAACCATTCCTGGTTTGACCTCAGTAGTCGCATAATAGGTCAAATTTGCTTTAATTTATGTGTCCTTCTTTAATAAAACATCTGCTTTCCAGCTTTACAGTCAAGGACTTAAAAAACTTAAAATAATTAACAATTTTTCTAGCAACTTAGTAGCGTAAGATCAGTCGATATTTGGTCTTAGATATGGTCAGATGAGTCTTCCTGTGTAGTAGATCATAAAGATATTTATAGAGTAGACCTCTTATATATTTTAATTCGTGTATTAAGTGAAAATAAAGATTTAATAATATATGAAATACTTATTACTGTGCTATAAATATTTGATATCTTAATATAATATTAACTTAAGTAATCATTATTACCAGTGCTAAACACTGGCAGTTGGTGTACACTCTAAAAAAAAAAAAAAAAGAAAAAAAAAAGATTAGTGTAATTTTATTTATTTGACAGTGATCATAATTTTAATACCTAATAATATTTTAATAAACATATGTGTTTCATTTAAAGTATCTCTCCACATCTTTTCTAGGCGGCATTCCCCAAGAGCATTAATTCCAAAATGACTAAGTCATATTTAATGGGCAGAAGGACCAAAACTAATTTAAGACAGGTGTGCGGAGAAGACGCCGTAAAATCTTCTGTTTTTAACTAAAACAAGGCCTCGGGAGAGCCAATATGGCTGGAGTTGAAGTGAGCCATCTGGTCACAATAAAACGGTAGGGCGCAGACTTCTGCCCCGCTCCTTCTTCTGGATGGTAGGAGGGAGGGGAGCCCAATGACCTCATTTGCAGGCATAAAACATAACTGCCCCACTAAAAAGAATCGCCAGGATCAAATAGCCCCCTACAACCCCTACTCACTCGGCTCCTTCTCTCCCTTGTATTTTATACACAGTAAAACAGAAGAATTCCTTCGTCCTTTTCTTATTGCTTTCGTCATTCCAATCGTTATTGCCTTTCTATTGTTTTAGCTAGAAGGTTAACGCGATGGTAACCTACAGGAGTTTTCCTTTCAGAACGCTCTCTCTCTCTCTTTCCCCCTCTCTCTTTCCTCTCTATTCCTCCCCCATTCATTCATTCTCTCCCTCATATAATAGTAGGGTATTTTTAGAGAGGCAGAGAGGGTTGGGATGCCCCCCTCTTTAGCCCAATTCATTTTACTACCCCTTTTAAAGGAGGATGATGATCGTTTTCAGAAATAGCTTTCTCAGTGCCTTTCGGGTTCTGCTTGAAGGGAAATTTATATTTATCAGGCCTATTTTATATAATATAATGGCTGCGGAGTTTTCCGAATATTTTTTCTATCTTGGTTTAGTCGGAAAAAAATATTTAAATAAGAAAGCTGGGCAGATAGAGCGGTGTTTTGATTGGTTATTCAGCACACTTTCCTAAAGTCACGCAATCTATTCACATTTATTCAAAATCTATTCAAGATTTTTGAATATTTGTATTACTTGTTACTAATCCTAAGTTGGAATACATATATTGTATTATATAATTATACTAAAGGGAACCGGCAAACTTTGTTGTGCCAAAAAATTTTTTTTAGGGTGTTACTGGCTCCAAGCAAACAAAAAAAATCAAAAGAAAAATTGCGCTTTGTATTGTATTAAAAAGCAAAAAAAAAAAGAAGTATATGTCATTGGTGGTGTAATATGAAAATTTGATTTTTCCACGCCCCTCCGCCCACAGATCGAAAATAAAAAATCAGACTTCACAGTGTCACCCGCTTGAATATTCTGAGGATTCCCTGAAAAATTTCTCAAAATCGGCCCAGCAGTGTTAATGTTCATACGTTACAGACATACACACATCCTATTATATATATACAGATAAATAAAAGCTTGTCCTGAGCCATGGTGGTTTAGAAACCACCATTGGGTGGCAACCTGTAGATAGCTCGTCCCTCCATGACCCTAGTTGTTGAATGGGAGGCTAACACATACAAAAAATGTTCCAGTTCTTTTATCGATGACTTCGATATCACGTAGGTTATTCCGGCAGCAAAATCATCTGGTGCTTGGGTTTTACCGCGTACGAATCGGTTGTATCTATCATCTTGCTAAATGGTGATGGAGACATTTGAGAACTTTACCCAGTAATTTTTAAATGGATCCATTACCGGGGCCTTCCAGTTCTTAATGTGAAAGAATGTTTTTACCACATCTTCATTTTTTATCCTGAGGACAGCCATTTGCAGAAGATAAATTAAGTCCTACTTTCTGCCATTAAGCACATTTATCATAATCTTGATGGGTAACCCAGAGCCTATTCCTGTAGCTCCTTATCTTATCTTGTTCTTCAGACAGACCACTGGCTATTGGATCCGAGTCCCACATTAGTTTTTCCCAAAGAAAAATTTAAANCTAAAAAAAAGACTTAAAAATAAAATAAAATAAAAATAGAATAGAAAAAAGGGAAATAAAATAAGTTCTTCATGTGGCTCACTCTTTTTAGAAATCGTATTCTAAGCCGACAAAATATTGATAAATAGACGCTAAACACGTTCTACATATATTACTCCTCCCTGACGAAGGACGAGAAGTCTCCCCGAAAATTTAATATGTATGTAATTTTTTTCTTTTTTGTGTATCACTACACTGTTTCTTCCTCCTCTTCTTACTTAATATATAAATATATCCTTTTTATAATAAACGTTAAGAAATACCTGTACATTTCTACTAACGCAATGGCATTAGTAACCCAGTAGCTGAAATCTCATTAAAAATATATAACTTACTAAAAGAATAACCCTTTAGAAAATCACAGTTCTCGCAAGTGAATGGGACTGTGGACAGTAACGATTGCCCTTAAAATCGGTGTGTGTGAATGAATTCGTAGGAGGAATATATCGATATATCTGGCCAAGCTCTCACACTCTGACACGAGTTGGTACACCATATATGAGGTTACCATTCCTCCTCTGCTCCAAAGCCAACTGAGAAATATCCTCGGAAAGAAAAACCCTGCTAAATGCTGCACTTCCTCTTAAAAGTCCACAGAGTTTATTTATGACCTAATGTGACCCATTCTGGAGTTATAAATGATGGCGGTAGAGAGAAAAAGTATGTTTGAAAACGGTTCGGTGAAGGGAACGTCCAATTAATAGCGGCAGTGTAACCAAGAGGCACCCCCTTCAATTATTCGTTCCACATCCAGCCGCAATTTAAAAAGGCTCCATATAGAATCCCACCCCCAACCCCCAATTTCAGTAGGGGTTGGAAGGGGTAGATTCCAGCGGTCAGGTGAAGTGTTTCAGTGACTCGTTAAATAGCCAGTGGGTTTATACGTCCCAGCTCTCTGGCTCTGAGTCTTCATTAGTTCACACTTGAAGATTAATTGCGAGGGTTCGCTTGTTAGCAGAAGGCAAGCGCTTACTCCAAAACTGCTTTTTCTTGTAGTATTCTTGTTAAATAATTACAAAATTGAGACATTTTTTTTTCTCACTTATTTGTTGCTTAATTTCATTAAAAACCCAATTAGTTTTAGTATATTTCTATAGAAAATCATGTTGTTACATTATCAGAGCTTTAGATAATTCTATAAAGTATAGCATATTTAAAACAATTAATGCGAGAGAATAAAATAAAAAATCTGTCTCAGCCAGGACTCGAACCTGGATCGTCTGCTTCCCGGGCCAGAATGCTGTTATTTGCACCGCCGGGAATTTAATAAGATATCTAGCTTGTCCCGGTGGTGTAATGATAACATACCGGCCCGGATAGATGGAGATCCAGATTCGAGTCCTGGCTGGGACAGATCGATTTTTTATTCTATTCCCTCGCATTAATTGTTTAAAATTTACGTAGGATAACAAATAAATTAGTATTTATATAGCATATTTATTTTATTATTGTTTACAAAATAATAAGAGATAAAATAGTTGGCCGGTGAATTGTAGATATTTGCTGTGTAAAGAAAGTAAATTTTTCAGTACGGTTGATAAATTTGTATTTGAACTGTACATATTGTGTAATCCTTCACATATACCATTTATTTATTCATTTAAGTTTCTTTACTATGAACTAAATATTGCGCCAGCTAAATCAAAAAAATTTTGGTCCAAGTTTTCTCTTAAATAAACCTAGTTTTTCAAACTATATTTAAAAGCGATATGACGAATTAAATAATTGTGGCAGAGCTCAATTTTACTGTGTAACTCCTAAAATATGTATATTTTCAATAAATAAACTAATTTGTGTTTCGTTACCTAATAAGTAAATATTATGCTTGGTAAATAGAAAAAAAACCAACCTCAGACACGGATATATATATATATATATNTGATGCTTTTAAATGTATATTTAAGGACTATATTTATTATTAATCGAAGACAAACAAATTAGAGTGGGTTATCGAATGAAATGTCAAGTGAGAGAATGAAATTTTTTTTTTTTATCTAGTGACCGTGATATTTAGTTGGAAGTAATTAAACTCAACACATGTTTTATATTGATAAGAGAAATGTTTATTAATCACAGAGCGACATTTAACAATAGGAGGGGGGTTTTGTTAATGTACCTGTACCGTAAATTTTAATTTCAATTTTTACAATCCGAAATTAGGTTTTTTTTTTTTATAATAATATTTTTAAATTCGTTATATTTAAACGAAATCTGACGAATAGGTAGAGGGTTAAATATTGTACGTGTGCAATACTGACCAATTCCCGCAGCTACGCTACGGTTTTTTTTTTAAATATAGAAACCAAATTAGTCTTAGGATTTAAATTTCTCTAAGAGTTGAAATAATTTTATTTGGCTGTAATTAAATGAGGGGGAGAAGAGCTTAGAAGATACCTAAATTTTACATATTTAGCGATCCCCAACTCATATTTCCATGGCAGCCTAGAGCCAGACATAGTGTTATTATCTTTTACTCTTATTTTATGTCTTATTGGTTATTTACCCTATTTATGTTCTCTATTATTAAATTAAATATGGAATATTTGCTTTTTTTAAAAAGAAATATCACTCACCTCGCATGATGTCATAGTACGTTGATTGAATAACTCTCTAGGAGGAAATTAGAAGAAATAAACGTTTTAATAATTTTTGGAGCCTATCATGCAACGACTAACAGTCAAGGAAGGAGTGGCTATCAACAAGTCGCTACCCTATTCTAAGCCCCCATGAAACTAGCAAGGCGATCTGAATAAAAGCCGGACTCGAACCAGCAGTGATACGCTGGGGAGAGCTGCAGTGCCCTAAATATCTCTACTATCTCTACAGAGAGATATAAATCAAACTGGAAGGAAGGTTTCCTCACAGGACACCATATGTCAGCCTGGATGAGGAAGGATCAAAAGATGTCCGACCGAATCAGGAAGATGGGGTGGAATAATAATAATTAATAAATAAATAAGTAATAATAGTTAATTAATATCATATTTTTAAAGAAGTACATAAAACAAGAAATAAATAAAGGAAATTCAACACAAATGTAAATTCCAAAAATTTTAAGTAGAGCACGTTTTATTACTTTATCTTTACATTAAAACATATCCACTTTTACAGGATGTTTATTTAATTATTCTCAAAATTAATATCCTAACTAAAATTATACTGTTTATTTTTTTAAACTAAAATTATTTGTGTAAATGCCTGTTCAATAAATTTGGTGAAATTAAAAGAAAATGTCATTAGCGCTGAAGCCGGTGATCGATAGTCCTAAGAAACAGCCATAAACTCATTAAATAAACGATTACAAATATAAAATTCAAGTTGGATCGTAGAATGAGTTAGTAAATGGAGTAGGTTATTAACAGGCCTCAGTCTAACGGAGACATTGAGCGTCGTAGAAATTCACTGCCGATAATAACTGTCATCAGTGTCAAACCACACCTCCCTTGTCGGACAAGCAACCCTTGTACCGGAGATGGGGTTTTTTCCCGAGTGAGAAAACTGCCACTTTGTTACTCGTGAAAACTATTAGTTCTTGAACTTCTTGTTTTAATTATTTCAAAATCTTATAGGAAACTTAGAGGAACTATCATATAATATTAAGTTTTCTCAAGTCTTGCCAGGTTGAATGAGTTACTGTAGTACGGGTTCTTCTATGCTAAGTGTCGAGTTTTTAGTTGCTAACATGGTTTGCTCACTTCCAAATTTGTTATCTGCACTTTTTGATATTTTTGTACGAAGTTGTCTTCTTAGTATATATATATATATATATATATATATATATATATATATATATATATATATATATATATATATATATATATATATATATATATATATATATATATATATATATATATATATATATANAAAGTAAGGAATTATAGTTTAAAATAAATTGAAATGTTTGTAATATTTAAATATAAATTCCTCTCTTATAAAGAAGAGTGTGTGTTATTAGTTGTTTTTTTGTTGGGGTTCGGTCAAGGTAGAACCAAAAACACAAATTTAAAATGATCTGCCAGAGTTGTGAAAATGTGAACTTAGGGGACGGGACCCCTCTCGTCGAAACGTTTGCAGATAAATAAAATAAATAAATAATTTTTTTTAACTTGTATTTTTGGATCTACCTTGACCGACCCCCACAAAAAAAAAAAAATTCCATTTGAATATATGTGTGTGTGTGTGTGTCCACGCATGGTGTGTCTTTCAACGCTCTAAAGGCCCCAAGTTTTTAATTTCTTAAAATGAAATTCAACATATATCTTTTCAATTTGAAAATAATACCCCTAATTGACAATAATTGGACAAAGAGGATTCGGGGATTGCTTCCAATTTAAAGTGCTTATAATAGTGTTTTTTATGGTTTTACAGGCGCAATATTTAGTTTATAATAATAAAATTCAACATTGGTATTTCTATGGATAGAAGACATATTCATGAACTATCATACCTTCTATTATTCGTCTTCATTGGTTTCTGCAAACCATCTTCTGTTGGCGAGCACTTTCGGACATTGTTCATCTTCTTGGCCGAATACATGTGTTCTCTGTCACTGTCTGTATTCAATAGCATACAGACAGTGACTGTGAACACATGTATTCAGCCTAGAAGATGGACAATGTCCGAAAGTGCTCGCCAACAGAAGATGGTTTGCAGAAACCAATGAAGATGGATAATAGAAGGTATGACAGTTCTATATTCATTGGTAGTGATAATACCCCTTTAGATTATTTACATATTTATGAGTTTAAAAGCAAAATTTGACAATTATATGGGGGGTTTTCCTGAATCGTAAATTTTTAACAACACAACCTACAAATCAATATTAATTGTTTATCTTAATCATTTGGTATGATGCTTTTAAATGTATATTTAAGGACTATATTTATTATTAATCGAAGACAAACAAATTAGAGTGGGTTATCGAATGAAATGTCAAGTGAGAGAATGAAATTTTTTTTTTTTATCTAGTGACCGTGATATTTAGTTGGAAGTAATTAAACTCAACACATGTTTTATATTGATAAGAGAAATGTTTATTAATCACAGAGCGACATTTAACAATAGGAGGGGGGTTTTGTTAATGTACCTGTACCGTAAATTTTAATTTCAATTTTTACAATCCGAAATTAGGTTTTTTTTTTTTATAATAATATTTTTAAATTCGTTATATTTAAACGAAATCTGACGAATAGGTAGAGGGTTAAATATTGTACGTGTGCAATACTGACCAATTCCCGCAGCTACGCTACGGTTTTTTTTTTAAATATAGAAACCAAATTAGTCTTAGGATTTAAATTTCTCTAAGAGTTGAAATAATTTTATTTGGCTGTAATTAAATGAGGGGGAGAAGAGCTTAGAAGATACCTAAATTTTACATATTTAGCGATCCCCAACTCATATTTCCATGGCAGCCTAGAGCCAGACATAGTGTTATTATCTTTTACTCTTATTTTATGTCTTATTGGTTATTTACCCTATTTATGTTCTCTATTATTAAATTAAATATGGAATATTTGCTTTTTTTAAAAAGAAATATCACTCACCTCGCATGATGTCATAGTACGTTGATTGAATAACTCTCTAGGAGGAAATTAGAAGAAATAAACGTTTTAATAATTTTTGGAGCCTATCATGCAACGACTAACAGTCAAGGAAGGAGTGGCTATCAACAAGTCGCTACCCTATTCTAAGCCCCCATGAAACTAGCAAGGCGATCTGAATAAAAGCCGGACTCGAACCAGCAGTGATACGCTGGGGAGAGCTGCAGTGCCCTAAATATCTCTACTATCTCTACAGAGAGATATAAATCAAACTGGAAGGAAGGTTTCCTCACAGGACACCATATGTCAGCCTGGATGAGGAAGGATCAAAAGATGTCCGACCGAATCAGGAAGATGGGGTGGAGGGTCCACTTTTCCTGAATACTTCACACGTACCGTCACTGAACTAATGGAAATTAGAAGATGCCACAACTTCAGTCAAAATGGCGTACTCTAAGGATCAACTGGATGCCTTCTGTAACACTTCCTTTTCCCAACACGAAAAAAGCCAGCTTGACAAGGTGACAGTTATGACCCATTTTTATGTTAAGAGCCGCCGCTTCTAATAAAAAATGTATGACTATATATAAAACTGTACTTCTGTTAAACAATTAATGCGAGAGACTACAATAAAAAAATCTATTTGTCCCTGCCAGGACTCGAACCTGGATCTCCTGCTATTTATGAGCAGGAGATCCAGGTTCCAGTCCTGGCTAGGACAGTAGATTTTTTATTATATTCCCTTGCATTTAATCCTTTAAAATTTACTTGGGATAATAAACCACAACCAAATTAATATTTATTGTACTTCTTTTATATTACCTTAAAGGCTTCAGGCTTAAATAGAAAATTACTGTCAAACAGGAGTTGTGTAATCTGAGCGAATTTCCCGAAGTTTTATTAATGATAAATAAAGATAAAAGTTTCTCTCTTCTTTTGCACTCTTTTCATCGATAACCCACATAAATGGTATTAATGACCCAAGTGGTTGGCATGTAAAACAAAAAATAAATAAAAATAAAAAAATAAATAAAAGTAAATTAATTGTTAAATGATAGAAGGGGTTAACGGTGAGATTACTTTGAGACAGCCTTATGACTCTTCATAAGGGAAATAATAGAAATACTAACAAAAGAAGCTGATTTAAATGCAACAGTATCTGCCCAACATAAAAGTTAAATGTATTTACCGTTTCTTATGAGGGTTGGACCGTGTCAAATTGTTATTTGCCGAGCTTGAAGAAGCAATCACATGATGTGCGAAAGCTCGGCAAATAACAATTTGACACGGTCCAACCCGCAAGAAGAAACGGTAAATACATCTGACGACCGTCGAAGCCTACGTGAACATAAAAGTTAAATTTTAAATACTTTTCATAACATGCATTTTTTTTTTTTTTTTTTGTAAAAAAGCACTAAAATAAAAAGATAGTTATAACTGACACTTTTTATGTTCGATATTCCCAGAATAATTTAAAGAATGGCGATTTCTCAATGTATTATTCCTCTATCCTCCCCCCCCCCCCCACAACCTTACTTGACTAATCACAGTCCAATCAAGAACTCATTTAAAAGTTTGTAAGAAAAAAATGAGGTCTTCAAAAAGTTTTAAATGATTAATTTCATAAAATTCCTTTAAAAATGCGCGCGCGTTCCCCCCCCCCCCCACACACACACACATATAGCAAAATCTAAGCAAATTTCCCATTTTTCATTAGAGATTGGTATAAGTAAGTAAGAGTTAAATAAAAAATTAATTTAAAATACAGATAGAACATAAAGGTACGACTAGCAGTCTGCTCCCCAGCCTAGCAGCTCGCTGCCCATGACAGGAAGAGTGCGGGAAGCGTTCTCCCATCGTAGTTACATTCGTAAATTTTTTCTCTAATTGTTTAAAAATTGTTCGGTTTTTATATATTGGCCAAACAAAATCTTCAGGCTTCTCCCTTCATGATATAGCAACAACCAAACACCTGCTTTAAATGAAGCTACTGTCCTGGTCTCTGTTTCTTTACTTAAGAAAAGCCTGATTTCTTAATATGTGCACATCTATTTCAATCCTACGTTAAACGAGTTATCACCTTTAGACTGACGGATCTCATTCTTTCCGATGGAGCATTTTTCATATCTAGAGCAATATCACAGTCCTTCCTTTGGCTTATAGCGAACTCTGCTAGGAAATAGTGTAACTAATGGTTCAGAAAAATGACCGGGGGAACCAGCTTCTGAGGTATGCACGCTAACTGCAACATTATGGATAACTCCTTCCCATTGGTCAGCTGGGGAGATTACCGGTATGGTACCTTAGAGATATAAGATTGATAAGTTTTTTTATACACTGCCGGACAAAATTAAAGGATCACTTACAAATATTTATATTATTATTACATAAGAGATAAAAATAGAAATTCCATTGCCCCAGACTGGACTTTTTGTTGTATCTTATCCAGTTAATCCTGTACCTGTTTATATTCCCATCCGTTTATGGAGAAAAGGGTCAGTTAATCCACTTCTTTTCTTTCTTCCTATCAGTAAATGGTTAGTTGTTAGCAAATATTCATCTTATTGAAGATTTTAACATTTAAGAGACTTTAGTTTTTACTTGTGAGTTTAGTAAGAACGTTGTGATGGCCAACAGAAGAGCATTGACCGAAGAGGAATCAATTCGTGCTGTTGCTTTGA
>KZ807644.1:208816-224810 GCA_000696205.2 Oncopeltus fasciatus | reverse complement strand
TCATTCTCTTTTCAGCCCTGAAGAAGCCATCACATGATGTGCGAAAGCTCGGCAAATAAGAACAATTTGACTCGGTCCAACCCGGAAGATGAAATGGTAAATACATCTGACGACCGACGAAGCCTACGTGAACATTAAATTTTAATTCATTTTCAGGACTATCATTAAGGTAAAAGAGGAGCTTTAAAAAAACAAAACAAAAAAAACTGTTTAAAACAGATGAAGATGAAATTAATGGACATTCTGACGAAAGGTGTGTTTTGTTTTATTGACCTAGCCCCTCCATTATCTTTACTTGTTTCTTTATATGCTTTAAAAGATAATCCAATAGAAAAGTTTATCTGAACGCTGAAAATTTGTTGCTTAATAGAGCAAGAAGAATAATTAAAATAATTCAAAATAAAATTTTATAGGTTCGATAAAAAATGTAATTTCCTGCTTTAAAAAAAAAAAATATTCCTACATTAAAGTTTTAAAAAACGTATGTAAGCAATAATAAGTAAAAATTTAACTCAATAAGTTAAGCAATAGTAAATATAAACTTTCATAAACTTAATAAGCAAAAATGTTCTTATTCAAAAAATAAAGTTAAAAAAAAAAAGAGCAGGAGACTGCAACTGTTACAGAACCTATCAATTTCCTAACCTGCAATATCACTCCTATAATGAATAATGTATTTCTCTTAACAAATATATAAGTATGATACTTTTCTTTTTTTTAATAAATATTTATTTACTACATTCTGTTACTTAGCATATTGTAATTTAATGTAAAGGGCTTGAAGTTGATGGAGATAAGGTCTTGGACAAAAAGAATTTTTTTTTTCTATCTTTATTTATTACATTCTATTACTTAACATTTTTTATTTGATGACAGATACAATAAATAAATTTAAAAAAAATATACGTGAATATTGACGAAAGACATTAAAGTCCTGTTATAGGGTGGAGTTGGAAGCATAATATGAAGCATAATCAATTATTCTGAGAATTGTGAATTGAAAGAATTGTATTCGTTGGATATTGGAAGGCTTAGTAGCATAGCGGCATCCCACAGTTCTTCACCGTAGATTAGTCTTATGTTCTTTTAGAAGGTCAATATGTTTTGCTATAGTGAGCTGTGAACTCCTATTTATAAGGCTGTATAAGAGTCTGTGGCGTCTGTTGAGTTCTCGNCCCCCCCCCCCTCACGATAAGTTTAAGGCCCAGGAGGTCGCGAGGCCATCTCCGTTTTAGTCGCCGGGGAGGATTGTGAGGATTGGAGACAGGGATTGAATAATACTTTAAAAGTGAAAAACTAAAACGTTTAAAATGAGACTATAGAAATCAAACAGTATATTATTAGCCTTTTCTCATTTAAAATAGCGATTTTGATTTTTTTTAAATTCTGTTCCTCATTTATATTTTATAAAACAACGTAAAATTTATACTACAAAAAAAAAAAAAAAAAGTGTCCTGTTTCTGAGCGATATTGGACTGATATAACATTGTAGCTCCCAAAGTCTACCATCCTGAGCCGCAATATAGTTAAACATTCTGTCTGTGTGTGTGAGTGTGTTCGTAAGAGGAGAAAAAGGAGAAGAGAGAGCGAGAGAGAGAGGGTGAGAGAGAGAGAGAGCGAGAGAGAGAGAGAGAGGGAGAGTGTGAGGGGGAGAGAGAGATGTTGAATATCCACAACCAGGAGAAATTCAACTCCCAGTACTGAGTACCTGAGATACAGTAGTAATGACCCTCCCTCACAAACACAAAATCAAACAGCAGTTACAATGTTGTTTACTTTGCCATATCAAGAAGATCCCCTGGGCTTTGGGAAAGCCCAGTATTATTTTATGAGCTTTCTCCAATTTACATTCCCTACCCTACTTTGCGATACCAGAGAATAATTAGTATCTCAATAAACACTTATGGACAAAGTTATCTATAAAACTCAACGGAGTAGAACATTTGTAAACATACAGAAAGTGATGTATATCAAAGTAAATAAATGTTTGAAGTTTCGGTCGTGTTGTAAAATATATACATCAAAATAAATAAGTTAATTACCTAATAAATATTTATTTTGTTGTGGTTTATTATCCCACGTAAATTTTAAACAATTAATGAGAGGGAATAGAATAAAAAAATCTATCTGTCCCAGCCAGGAATCGGAATTCTCGACTTTCTCGTGGGTTAGGCTCTCGCTAGTGTAGAGGGAATTTAATGAGATATTTAGCTCGTCCTGGTAGCATAACTAGTAAATGCACCGGCCCGAAAAGCACGAGATCCAGGTTCGAGTCCTGGCTGGGACAGAGATTTCTTTATTATTTTCCCTCTTATTAATTGGTTAATTACCTACGCATTGCAAGCATGGAAAGGATAATTAAAAAGAGAAATTTAAAATTAATAGAATATTAAGATTAATTCAAGTATTATTTGTTATCAACATTTAAGCGCAAAAAAAAAATTAATCAACTTTTGATTCAAAATAAAAAAAAATTCCTATATTGAGCAAACGAAGAAAAGTATCAGTAAAAATATTAAATAGCATCAATACTCTTCTACCACGCTATTGGCCTAAACCACCCCCCGCCCTCTTTAAATCGAGTTTCTGTCCTGGATTCTGAGCCTTACGTTAAGAAAAGGCTGAGTTAAGAATGCGTACATATTGATATAAATCCTCCCTCCATCATTGATGGGTTGGACAGATAACATTTTCTCACCCTAGATAATATTTTGAGGAATTAATCCTGTTTTAACATTCTGGTAATCGCTCTTACCATTTCTGTTTGAGGTAGGTAACTATTGTCCATGGTATGCCAATAGATTTCGTCCACATTTCCGGGAACTCTTCTGATGTAAAGATTTTATTTTAAAATTTTACGATGACTGATTTATTTTCATGTGAGAGATTTTTAATCATGCTTACTATTACATTATCTGGACCTGGTGAAGTGTCTTCTCGCGACTTCAGTGTTTCCGAAAATTCGTGTGAATTAAATTTGAAATTCATAGGATTTATGGGGTCATGAGTAATTTCAAGAAGAACAGATTCTTCTTCCTCTTTTAAATCCAGGAATTCTGACGAATAACACTGAGCAACAAAGTTTTTGTTTCGGGGTTGAAATTATCTGATTTTAATGTATTTCCACGTGTTAAAACGAAAATGACCATAAAAATTATATATTAGCTCTTGTTTTCAAGACATAGTATCATTCTATTATATATATATATTGAGTTTTCAACAAATGAAATATTTCATCACCAACAGTTGGTACACATGTTTGTTTACATAACACCCCTCTCATCAGCTGTTCATAAGTAGTAAACATAACCTTTGCGAGTTTGTCAATTGTACGCACGTGGTTGCTATTGAAATTATCGTGTGAAGTTGATTTTTAAATTAATTTAAGTGCTGATCTGAAATGCCTCGAAAGTGTGTGAATTCTGTCGATAGCTTTTGCTATATATGTGGTGAAATAACATTTAAGGCTCAGAAACGTAAAATGTCACCTATCATTAAGACTGCCTATGAACATTATTTTGGTGTAAAAGTTGGGGACCAAGATAAATCATGGGCTCCTCATATATGTTGTAATTCTTGTTCCGTCATATTGCGAGAGTGGCTGAAAAATAACAAGCGGGCAATGGCTTTTGCAGTACCTATGGTTTGGCGTGAGCCTACCAATCATACAGACGACTGTTATTTCTGCTTAACTCCTCCCATTAAGCAAGGTTTATCTATGAAGAAAAGAGGAACGGTGAAATACCCTAATCTCCCATCTGCTCTTCGGCCTGTACCACACTCAGACAATTTGCCAGTCCCTTCTCCACCCCAAAACTATGAAATTTTAGAGGAAAGTGATGAAGTCTGTTTACAAGAAGCAACCCATCCTTCTACATCCTATGACCCTGATTTTGATGTAAGCGATAGGTCTAGTGATCCGCACAGAATTAGTCAAGCAGAGTTGAGTGACCTTATAAGAGATCTTGGCTTGTCTAAGGAAAAGGCTGAGCTGTTAGGGTCAAGACTACAACAGTGGAATCTTCTAAAACATGATGTGAAAATATCTCAGTACAGACAGCTCAGTACAGGATGCTCCAGAAGTGTTTTATAAAAGACAAGCTAAACGACAGCGATCTTACAATACATCGGATTGACTTAATTGAAATTTGGTGGTACAAACCTCTTTTATTTGTCAAAACACTAAGAATAATGTTTTTTTTAATCAATTTTGTACTTAAAATATTCTAAAAGAAACATAACAATATTGTTTTTTGTACTTTCACTTTTCACGTATAGTATAACTACTCTTTAAGATTAAGTGCTGTATATCTCAAAAACCAGAGCTAATAAAAATTTTTCAATGTTATTTTCGTTTTTATCACCCCAAAATTAGTAGAAATAGACTAATTTAGTGTAAGAAACATTAAAAAAATATTTTTTTGTTGTGCAGTGTTATTGCTACTTGCGGACATTGATGCGTTATGTTCTCCATGTATATTCGCTATTTCTTCGGTGTCAGTTATGAGAGAGTTATTGAATTATATATTGGTTATTGCAGAATGTTAATATCGGCCTGAGATTTTCCTTATGACACCCCAGAATTCAGTAGCAGGAGTGTGAGAATTTATAGTAAATACAAAGGTCTTCCAGGTTTCCTTTTCTGCGCTAAGAAAGGTCCTACGGGCAAAGGAACGTGCGTGAGTAAATTGCCCGAGGTTTTCATCACGAGGAGGTCGTTTAAATTTTCTTAATGCTCTTTTTCGTTCTCTTCCTTTATTTATTTAAAATAAAAAATAAAAACTATTAAACTTCTCATCTCTTTTCACTTGTCCTGCATGATGAATTTAATCCTCTTTTTCCTCATTGCCCCAGAATTCACTCAAATAAGACTTTAACCCGGCTAAAGATATTAGATGAATTAATTAAGTCGAGAATTAGCGCTTTATGATGGTCATATGTGTTATTAAAAGGAGTCACCATCATAAAATTAAATTTGTTACCATTATTTTTAAAATACTGGTTTCGAACTTTGGCTACATTGATGTACATTATGAGGATAGAGAAGGAGAGAGAAGGTATTGGAAAATAAAATGACGTAGACATGAAATTTTAATATTTTATTAATTAAAATAGTAAATTGTAAATAAATAAACAAAATATTCTATTTAATTTTAAAATAGGATATAATAAGTTACCCCTTAACAGTGGGCATGTTAAATAATATGTCTTTATTAAAATTCATAAATTGTAATTCAACAACTATTTTCTTGTTCTCTTTTCATTACTAATAATAACCACTGTTTTTTAAAAATTACTAACGAATCACATTCAGTAACTTGTATCCTGCTGACATAACCTAAAATAAATAATTTAATATTAAAAAACTTCTTCTCTTATAAATTAAAAAATAATTTAAATAGTGTCTAAGTGAAAACATGTTCTAGTTTGGTTGCCTGTAAAATCAAAGCAAATGATTGGTTTAATTTTTTTTCAAAACTTAGATGAAATATTTATTAATAATTTCACTTAAGTTGGCTTAAATAAAAATTCCTGATAACTGCTATGGGACATCATATAATAATATAACATTATAAAGTATAAATTACTTATATAGCATGTATTTAATAATAATATTTACCAAATATAAATCAATAAATCGATATTGTTAAAAAGACAGTAATATGTAATTAATTTTATATTAACAGTTTTAATCTTTAAACCACAAAAAAAAAATATCACTTTTGATCATTTCTACCTCTAAAATTCTAAAAATTTCTACCTCAATATTTTGGGCCTTTTGCGGCCATGTACGTAAAAAAAATATGGGCAAACAATCCTTTTGGTAATTTCGTTTGTTGAAAGTACTGAACGCTAGAGAGGGTGGAGAATCAAAACCACTAAAATAGACTACTTCATTGTCGACAAGATATTTACTACGAACACATATGTGCAGTATATGTAAAAATTTTAAATGTTAGGGACAAGTTGCTTTTTGTGAATTACAATGTAAGTAGTTATGAGTCTGCACACTATGTAATGTATCATAAATTGTAAATGCTAGGCATTTCATTTATAGGAATTATAGAATAAGCTAATTGAACAAGGCAGAAATATCTTAAGATACTTATATAAATTTTTTAAATAATGAAAAAACTGTTTCTAACTAATTCAATTATGTGAAAAATACATCCATATACAGAAATGATTTGATAAGGGAGAACCAGAGCTAAGGTATGTTCTCACCTATTTCATAATTTTAGCAATTATTTCAATAATTGTTATAATTACTAGGCTTGAGAAAGTTTAAGAATATTTAACATATCAATTACATTATGCATAATTATTTATCAGCTTTTTTTTGCAACAAGTCATATAGTTAAATGTTGTAAAATAGTTTTATGTCAGACTGGAGTCTTATAAAGGTATCCTTTTTTTTTTTTTGCAGAAATATGTATATTATTTTACATTACTACAATGTAAACTGTTATGGAAGTTAATTATTATATTATTAACATTTTGTGCTGTGCTAAGGGAATATATCTAAGCAGTTATGTGTATAAATATTTAAAGACTTGTTCACCTATGCTTCCAAGGTCTCTGAAAATATTCAAAAATACTTCTTCCTTAGACATTCTCAATTTATGTGCAATTATATTGTAAATAAGAATTAAATAGGTCATTGAGCATATTAGTTAAAAAACAGATGCAGTGTGCTATTTCTCGATTAGAAATTCAAATACACTGACATGAAAAGCTTTTTTCATTTATCCTAAATGATCCTTTGAAAAAAAAAAAAAAAAAAAAAAAAAAATTTGAGCAATAAAATGTATAATGAATATTAAGATATGGTCACATATGGACATAGGACGGCATTTTACTATGAAACATTTAAGAAATGAAACGAAAAGCAAGCCAAAAACAAAGAAAATACATTTCCCCTACCCCTCGCTAACTGTCAAATACAATCGGAATTCAAAAGGATTTCATTCCATGTAAATTATCCTGCAAAGAAGGATTTATTAGCTCATATAAATTGAATAAAGTTGTAAGTCCCAGCGAGGTTTTTAATGCACTCTTGAAGACACAGATATAATTTATGTAGAGAACGAAATCCAGTCTAACTTAGCATTTTAACTATCCTTCTTGACTTATGGTTCTAATTTTTTAATAATATTTAACTTTCTTAAATTTAAAATTGATTATAATAGAAATACTAATAATGTAGTTCATTATTAATATTAATTTAATTAATTAATGTGTATGTTAACTGTTATAGATAATTAGGTGTGTATTTTAGGAAAAGTGCAACAGACTAAAAGATGAATTCGTGCATGTTTTAACTTTTTGTCACTTTTTTCTTTCTTCGAAAATAAGAGAAAAATTGTATTAAAGTTATGGAGAATAAGGAATTTAATAATAAACTTTGAAAACAATTGTCACTAATAGATTGTACTATTACATTCTATTTATTTAACATAAAATAATATTTGTGTTAGATTATATTACACTGATAATTTAATTATGTTACATTATAATAATTATTTAAACCAAATCAAATATTAAATTAGAAATGGGTTATAAAATATTTAAAATAAGTTTCAAGTTTAATAAACACATATTTAAAATTTAAAATATAATATGAATTTGTATCTAAGTACATATATATACTTAGATTTATATTTAAACGCAGTCTGGCGTTCTTTCTCTCTTTTTTTTAATCATATATTTTTACTTCATTGTATAATAAGTGATTTTTCATTGTTAATTCTTAAAGAAAATAAAGATTATATATTATACATCATACCTCATGTATGATAGATCATATATCTTAAGAGTTATTATAGACATTTTTATAGGAGAAGCTAAAGAACTAAAGTATAATATAATTTATAAACATAATGTAATTTGTAATGTAAAACAAATTAAATAACATGAGATACAGTTATAAATGAGTTACATGGTATTTAAATTACATTTTTAGTTTATTAAACACATATTTTCAACAAGAAATACGTTTTAAAATACGAAAAACCAAGTGTAACTATTTTCTTTAAAAAAAAAAATAAAATATTTTTATTTTCATTTATATAATTAGTGAATTTTAATTAATAATTGTTAAAGAAAATAAGACTGTGTATTATATATTATTACGAAAAGCTATAAGGGCAATAATGAATATTTTTGTATGAAAAACTATAAGGTCAAAATCTCTTTAGAATCGTCAACAGTTACTTTCATAATTCTATTTAATTTACTCAGACATTATAAATTACAATGTAAATTTACATTTTAAATTGTAAGCCATTTACTCATTCATAAAGAGCAGACTCAAATAATTGATAAACTCTGAGGATGCGGTCATTGGTTAGAAAGTAAATGTCATGAGCTTATAAATTAATGTCTTAAGTATTGAATTGAATACACTAATATAATCACTTTTCATCAATAAGAAAGTGTAAATTATATAAAACATAAATATATTTAATTACTTACTTCTGCAAACGTTTCCAGGGAGACACTTATTTTCAGGCCAATAGTTCTCAGTACGCAGGGTTGAATTGTGTTCTGGATGAATATTTTGAGGTTAATTTTGAACTCCTGGTCACAATCTACCCAGGGTGTGGTGAACAACAAGTTCGAAGTCTCTGAACTCTACAAATTAACAGAGTATTCATAAAGAAAAATGTAACTTTAAGGCAAATAATATTAATAATTAAGATTAAAAAATGATTTTTCTGATCCTGACATTAGGGTGTAATATTAGGGAGAGCCGTGGTAGCTCATGTGATCCATTCGGGTCTTCTAATTCTGGCGCTGCTGGTTCGAATCCCGCTCTAGGCAATCTTTTATTTATTAGTAAAAGCTTGTCCTGAGCCATGGATGTTTAGAAGGGGATGACAAACTGTAGACAGCACCTTCATCTATGACCCTAAGTGGTTAAAAGGGAGGCTAACAGTTAAAAAAAAAAAAAAATTAAAAACATGCTCATTTTAATGGTTATTTTAAATTATTCGGTTTCGAGTCTCCGCCCTGTGCAGGCTACTATAGAGAAATAAATGCCTGTCGAGTAAAATGAGTATTTATAACAGATAAGGATATGAATTAACAACAGTAATCGAAATACGAATTTAGCTTCTAATTTGATTGGCCTGCCCAATCATCAAACTTACCTAAATGCCTTTCTCATAAATATTACCATAGAATATAAACTGGGGCGCCGGGATAGCTCAGAGGATCCGTACGGGTCTCGCAATCCCGACGCCGCGGGTTCAAATCCCGCCCAGGTCAATCTTTTATTTATAATATAGAAGTATTATAAATATTATTTTTTTGTGGTCTTTAATCCCACGTAAATTTAGATAATTTTTAGTGCAAGGGAACAGAATAAAATATCTAACTGTCCCAGCCAGGACTCGAACCTGGATCCCCTGCTATCCGGGCCGGTGCATTTACCACTTATGCTACCGGGACAAGTCTGATAAGTTATTAAATTCCCCGCACTAGTGTCGAGAGTCCAACCTCCGAGGCCGACGAATATATCGCTTATGCTCGTCCTGGCTGGGACAGTTAGATTTTTTATTCTGTTCCCTTGCACTAAAAATTATCTATAATATAGAAGGTTGTCCTGAGCCATGGGTGTTTAAAATGGGGTGGCAACCTGTAGATAACCCCTCCCTCCAATGACCCTAAGTGGTTGCAAGGGAGGCTAACACAGCAAAAAAAAAAGAATATAAACTACATATTATACAAATTACATGGTATATATATTTTTATTAATAACAATTACAATACTGGCTATATTACACTGGGGAAAACATTTTTTGTTGAGTTAGATCTGACACCGTTTTTTCACTAACTCTTGACGTCTGAATCTGAGAATAACCTCAGATTTTGTTTATAACGTCAACTTTTTAAACTGCAGGATATCCTCAAAAAATCGTAAAAATCGTGGATTTAAAAGAACATAAAGTAAAAACGTGCCAAATATACAGTTTACAAAACATTTAACGTAAGTTAAATCGAGTTCATAAATATAAAATTGATTAATTAATGAACAGTACTTAGAAATAAGATAAGTATTTTACATTTGTTTATCTTGTTATATCCCGATGTTTTCACCCCCTTTTCCTTTTCTAGAGGGAAGGAGTGGTTCAACATTTCTAGTAACATATTTAATCGGAGTTTTACCTGTAGACATTAATGACATACGTATTAAGATATTATACTTGAGTATTATAAACAATAGTCCAATCACTGATAATTTAGAAGATCTGAGGATATTTAAATTTCAGCTTCTCATTATCCCCCCCCCCCTCTTGCATAAATTCAGCCATTATACAATGCCAACTTATGCGATGATTTGTTATCAGTCGCATGATTTTGCTAAATTTGGTTTCTCTAGCTTAAAATGAGGGATTCTCTCAATACTTCTAGTTAATTTTGAAATAAATGGTGTATTATTTTTTAAAAATAGTGGATAATCGTCTTCAACATTTAATATTCTCTTTTTTCTTTGTTATTCTACTAAATGATGGTACTGTGACTTTTAGAATTTGGTGTCATTTTTTTTCCTATTTCTCTATTTTTTCTTCGTCAGATTTAAGTCACGATGACGTATGTGTTTTTGTATAACCTGTATATATATATATAACCANTGTGTGTGTGTGTGTGTGTGTGTGTGTGTGTGTGTGTGTGTGTGTGTGTGTGTGTGTGTGTGTGTGTGTGTGTGTGTGTGTGTGTGTGTGTGTGTGTGTGTGTGTGTGTGTGTGTGTGTGTGTGTGTGTGTGTGTGTGTGTGTGTGTGTGTGTGTGTGTGTGTGTGTGTGTGTGTGTGTGTGTGTGTGTGTGTGTGTGTGCGATGTCTAGAATCGGGGGTCATTTTATGTAAATTTTTAAGAATTTAATTTATATATCCTAATTAGGATGTATAATGGATTTGTCTAATAATTAAGATGGATTTGATGGGTCTAATAATTAAGAAGACAATGTTTAAAGTATGACGACTTATGTAACAAAGAGTAACAGAATGGAAGAAAAGATGTTTGCAAAAAATGTGGGCAGGTGCATTAGTAATTTTTTTCTTTTTTTGCTTTTGTAATATTATAAATTTGTATTTATTTGTATTATTTTGTTCCATAATTTAAGACTGAGGACGGCTCATGAAGGGGTAAAACGTCTAAATGTGCTTACATATTTATTTGTTAGAATAGGAAAAAGTCTGTGAAAATCTAAGAAGTCAAAATTCTTGGGGGGGTTTAAACATTTGTACTGAAATGTACTTACCGTTGTAGTTAGCAGCTCCCCTGCCCAACAGTTGGGATAGTACGTCATCACTGTGGCTATCAACGTGACAGTCAAGATGATGTACCTCTTTGGATCCTATAAAGTGACAACAGTAAGAGATAACATATCAACCCCCACTGAAAGTATGATATTAAATGTCGGTCACGCAGGAACTGTGGCTATCAACGTGACAGTCAAGATGATGTACCTCTTTGGATCCTATAAAGTGACAACAGTAAGAGATAACATATCAACCCCCACTGAAAGTATGATATCAAATGTCCGTCACGCAGGAGCTGTGGAAACTAAACAGATTGCTAATGTTTCTTTTAAATATACAATTTAGTTTAAAATAAGCATAGATGAGACTTATCTGACCTCGCAAGTGGTTGAGGGGATTCAGTGTAAAACCTCAGATTAGTATGCATTTTAAGGTATATATAATATCAAATTACGAAATATATGCATAATAATATAAAATGTACATAATATATACATAATGAATATTAGGTAATAATAATTAGGGATCAGGAAGATATTAAATTCAAATTTTTTTGTTCTTCCTACGAACCTGCACTTTCTACTCATTCGATTCCAATCAAAAATTTATTGCACAGTTTCCAATATAAAGCTTAAATTCAGACTTTGTTTTCTATATTTTAGAAAAAAAGGAAACAGCCCAACATTGGTATAAATATTAAATCATATAAATAATAAAAAATAACATAAATTTAATATAAACAAACTAGGTGTGTTTATTTTTGCATCGCTTATCATAGATATACAAATGTTTTCTTCGCTAAACCCCATCCCTCTTCCCCAACTGTAAACAGCCGTTAAGTAAATTATAATTTCATAATTGATGAAATAATCTAATAATGAGATAAAAATCTCCGATACTAGAGCATATACAGTCTGATATGTCTCTGAAATATATATAATTTTGAATGGACCATATTTTCAATTTTTTTTTATTTTGAATTTTTTTTATCAATAGAATCGATGAAGATTCGTAAAAGGTTTCCATAAATTCGTTTCACTAAAGTGAATAGCTTGATTTTCTAACAGGTAATTTTATAAATTACTCATATTAGAAATGTTGAGAAGTTATTTCTTTTGGAAAAACATTATGAATACAAATTAACAATATTGCTCAATAATATTACTTAGTCACCAGTTTTGATTACCTTTTGTTTTAATCTTTAGTGCCTTAAGTATGTAGTCAAATATATCAACTTAGAGGCATAAAAATGTCTGAATTTGTAAAAAAAAAAAAAAAAAAAAAATTGAATTTTTTAGGAATGTGAAAAGTTGTATAAATAGAGATTTTTTTAAATAACGTAGTTATTAAAAAAAAATACATTTTTTAAAAATTTGTATCTTTTGGATCTAATTTTACCGAATCCCAACAAAAAACATATATTAATGAAAAAGTTGTATGAATGTTGTGATATGTTTTTAGGTTTGAGAGGGCACAAATCAGGCCATTAGGTGGAATGTTACAAACAAACCAACAAACTTGCAAACTTGCTCCTAGGTCAAATGCTACAAACAAAACAAGTTATAATCCTTATGCTCTGTGAATTATATGTTTCCCACATTGCCTCGTTTTCAAATACATTAACATAAATTAATTTTCAAATTCAAGTTAAATGAATTATCAGAGTCACCAGCTTTCCTAAAGGGATGGGTCAAGCCATCATCCAGAAATAAAATACCTAGGGAGATTAGAATAGTGGGGTTATCTGTAGATAGCAATGCCCTTCATTTGGCTAAATGTTTAATTGTATGGAAGGGAAAATAATAGTAATGAATATTATATTTTTTTTCAAAATTGAAAATAATACATTCGCTCAGGCCCGAAATCATGTCTGTCAGGCCCCATTACGTATTTCTTCAAACTAATGCAATATTGTATGCTTTTTTAGGGGGTCTTTATGTTATAAAATATACTTATATAAAATTTAAGTCAGAAACACTAGACAGGAGTATATAAACAATATCAAACTGGTTAAAATACATACCCAAAATTGTATTAACATCCCTTCTAGAGTATAGAAACTTCCCGGGATAAAATAAAACCAACTTGAAGATGGAAAATCAGTTACATCTCAAAAAGCAAAATTTGCTCGAATACCTACCTCTTTCGCTTCACTCACTAATAAATTTAATCAAGATGATTATTGTGGTAACGTAATCCCACATTTCATTATTTATTCGAATCGTACAGGGAGCCAGAACAAATTCTTACTACCTCAGCCGGGAATCGAACCCGGGTCTCCCACTTGCCGGGTGGGAATGCTACCAATTTCACCTTCGAGGGAGATCTATAATCGATCTCCCTGGGTGTTGTAATCGGTAGCATGCCCGCTCGGAAAATGGGAGACTCGGGTTCGATTCCAGGCTGTGGTAGTAAGATTTTTTTTTCTGGCTCCCTATACGATTCAAATGAATGAATTAAATGTTTATTAATTAATAATATGTTCAAATAATCATACCTCAAGAACAATTACTATAGCAGCTGCTATAAGCCCAGACACTGCCACTACAGCTGTGGCTGCCCCCACTTCTAAATATGTCGACAGATTTCTGCGAAGCCTGAAAAAATGCGAATATTTTGAAAAGTGATAGCTAGAAAATCTCGTATCTTTAAAAGTCACTTTAATGTAAAATGTTCATATTAGTAATGTCTAAAGGTTTCCGAATAATTTGAACAAATTTGTGTGGACTACTCTTTCGGACATCGCTAATATGAACAATGGATCTTCATTTTACATTTCAACGGAGGGACAGTATGGACAAAGGCCCTGAAGAAGGAATAAAATATTCCGAAACTGTCGGCATTTTAGTCTAGATTTTTTACTCCAGTGACCGACGCCCACATAACTGCAGTCATTTTTATTATGTAGAAAAACGGACATTTCTCTAGAATTGAATTTCCCTCTAAACTGAAGGTTTTGATTCTTCAAGTCGCAAGTACAGCGCTAGTCTCGCTTTTTGAACATCCCTTGGCTCAGAATATGGCGCAATATTCTCCGAAAATGTACAGCTTCTATTAAAAGGGAAATTAAATTCTTGAGACAAGTTTTTTTTATCATTTTTTTTCTTCCTTTTATTGAAAAACTTTTTACTTTTTAAAAACTTTTTTCTTTTTCATTCTTTTAAGTGTAATAACTTTAAAAAAGCCTCTTTGGAATAGAATATCCTTTCCAGAACTCTTGCTTCCAGGCATTGTATGACTTACAAGGAATCCATGACATACACTAATTGATCTATAAACTTCACCAAAACCTGTTCGGAATAAATTAAATGTTGCAAACCTTATTTATAATTTACTTAATATTTAGGATAAAGTGTATGATTAGTCATACAAGTACAGGGAGCCAGAAAAAATTCTTACTACCTCAGCCGGGAATCGAACCCGTGTCTCCCACTTGCCGGGTGGGAATGCTACCAATTTCACCGTCGAGGGAGATCGATAATCGGAAATTTAAATTATCGATCTCCCTCGGTGTTGTAATCGATAGTATGCCCGACCGGAATATGGGACACCCGGGTTCGATTCAAGGCTGAGGTAGTAGGATTTTTTTTCTGGCTCTCTGTACGATTCAAATGAATGAATTAAATATTTATATTTTATATATTTTGTAAAGCTGGTATATAATCTTTACCTAAGAATCGCATGATGATGACGAATGTTTTGCTTTAAGCAATGCACCATGCATTTTTGGAATTCTAAAGAGTAAAGCTCAACCGTTTCATTATGTTCTATGAAATATTCATTCGCCAATAAATTTATCGCTCTGTTTTTGATGTTCCTTATTGAAAAATTGAGAACGTCGTATTCACTTGACAATTGAAGAGAGCTGCTCATGACGATTTCTACGTAACAGTTGAAGGCAGCGTACGTGAAGAGCAGTGTCAAGCCGTTAGCCACGAAAGTCAAGCAGAACGCGCAAGAGTCTCGCGTGTCAAAGGGGTAGTACAGCTGGAGGGGGAGGTAGATGTTGACAGCCTGCTCGTCATCCCCCATCTCGGTGATGAGAAAATTGAAGAGAGGGAAGAGCACCACGTAGACGAACACGGAGCTCATGTAGAGTCTCGTCAGGACCCTGACGAGATCCTTCAAGCGGCTCACGTTGGACTTCTTCAGGCGTGCGTACTCCATTTCGAGGCCGTCGTCGTAGCTGAAGACCCCGCGGCGGAGGCTCTGCGCAGCCTCCTCCAGACCGCTCCTATTCGCGTGGTTGTCGATGATGGAAATGCCGGCACATAGAATGGAGCCCATGGTGAACAGTGCCTGACCCATAATGGCCTTCTGGTTGAGGGTCTTAGCCACTGTCAGCATGGACATGACCAAGGTGCTTGCCAGAAGTACTCTACCAATTGCAGTATAAATTATACAAAGTCCTCTTCGTAACGGAGTCTCATCAATGACTTTGTAGCCTCCTAAGATCAGCAACACCTTTTGCTCATTTCTAAAGTCGTAGTAAGTGTCATTCTCTACCATGCTAGCCATAGATTAGGTTTTCTGTAAAAAAGAAAAAAAATATATTTGCAGATAGTTCTACATCATTATATATCAATGTAATATATTATAAAATATAGGATTTCAAAAAGAAAAAAATATGCCAGTTTTTATAATAATAATAATAATAATAATAATATATATATATAAATATATATATATATATATATATATATATATATATATATATACATATATTACT
>KZ807644.1:179154-200437 GCA_000696205.2 Oncopeltus fasciatus | reverse complement strand
TAGCATTTGCTGGTAGGAGATGTATTGATTTTGAATGTTGATCATTTATATATATATATATATATCAAATTTTAAAATGGATTTCACTATGGCTCTGTATGAAAAGCTAAATTTATTTCAGCTTAATTCTGAGTGAAGGGGAGAGGGAGGGTGTTAATTTTTTGAGAACTCTACTGGCGTCCTCTCATTCCTCTACTTTATAATCTTATCCATCAAACATGACATGTTTTTGTAAAATGAACAGGACATAATCGTAAGAAAAGTGTATTTTAGTTCGATTGTATTATATAATTTTTTTTCATTGATTAACAATGACAAATGTATTGATGATTTTTCAAATTACCGCTCTATTAGTCAACCCCCCCCCCCTTTATACGATTATATCCATTAAATAACTATTCCTACACTTTACCATAAGATTCTTAAATATTAAATTAGATTTGTTTATTTTAAAAATATAAGAACAGTTATTGTAATACTTTGAATTACTTTATTAAATATCATTTATAAATATTAGTTTATTTGTGGTTTATTATCCCACGTTAATTTTAAACAATTAATGAGAGGGAGTAGAACAAAAAATCTGTCTGTCCCAGCCAGGACTCGAATCTGGATCTCCTGCTTTCCGGGCCGGTATGTTTCCACTAAATTTTTTTTTTTTTTTTACTACTGCCTCTTTATTAGTAAATATTTGGATGTACAATGTGCTAAAAATAGCAGTCCGTGTGCTATGGTGGTGTGAGTGTAATTGGTACACCACCTATAGCTACCCTTTTACCTGTAGGTATGTGCGGGTTATGGTGAGAATATATCTACGGACGTTGTACTCCGAGGAACATTACAAATGAAGTAACCGGTGAGGCATAACCGGCGTTTATATGATGTATGACACACTTACACAGGTGTGTCATTGAGAACGTTTCCACTACACCACTGGGACGAGCTAAATAACTTATTAAATTTCCAACACACTAGCGAGAGCCCAACCAACGATAAAGACGAATACATCGTCTTATGCTCGAATGAGCTGACATTGTCTAGCTATTTATCGACTCTCGTTATTTACTTTTTTTAAATTTTCTTTTATAAATATTAATTTAGTTGTGGTTTATTATCCCACGTAAATGTTAAACAATTAATGAGAGGGAAAAGAATAAAAAATGAATATTTATAAATGAAAATTAAAAAAAAGTAAATCACGAGAGTCGATAAATAGCTGGACAATGTCAGCTCCTTCGGCATAAGACGATGTATTCGTCTTTCTCGTGGCTTAGACTCTCGCTAGTGTGTTGGGAATTTAATAAATTATCTAGCTCGTCCCGGTGGGGTAATGAAAACATACCGGCCCGGAAAGCTGGAGATCCAGGTTCGAGTCCTGGCTGAGACAGATAGATTTTTTATTCTATTCCCTCTCATTAATTCTTTATTAAATACCTTCCTCAATCTTAATAATTAACTCTAATCCGAAAGAAGCACTTACCTGATTTTCTAACCTTTTTCTTCTAAAAATAATTATTTCAAATTATCTGGGAAAAAATCCTCATAATTAGTTGTTTTGAGGCATTTGTAATCAAAAAATCGATTGATGAATAAATTATAATGCAAGAAAAATAATCTTTTACAATATTTTTTTTTGTTTAAAAAACTATATGAATTTGCTAATTGTAAAAATTAAAATACTGAATACTTCAATTTCAATACAAATTTCTTTTGTCTTGTAATAGGAAAAAATTTGAAAAATTACTGACCTAAACCACTTACCCAAAAAGGCTGTAACTTTCCTCTCCTACCTCTACAACACCATTCTCCGAACCACACACTTTCCTCTCCTGTGGAAATTATCTACTGTAATCCTCTTTCCAAAGCCTGGCAAACCCCCAAGTAATCCTTCTTCCTATCGCCCAATAAGCCTGCTTCCTCTTTTTACAAAGGTCTTTGAGAAGATCTTCTTAAAAGACTAATACCAATCTTAGACGATCACCATATACTTCCAAAACACCAGTTTGGTTTCCGAACCAAATACTCCTCGGTCCAACAGGTGTTTCGTGTTGTAGATTTCATATCCTCCTCTTTCGAGAATAAGCAGTACTGCATTGGTGCCTTCCTCGATGTGTCACAAGCATTTGACAGGGTGTGGCATCGCGGACTAGTGTTCAAATTGAAATCCATTCTCCCAAGCACCCTTTACCTTATCCTTCGCTCCTACCTAACCGATCGATTCTTCGGGGTCCGGCAAGGATTAGATTACTCCGAGTATTACCAAGTGGAGGCGGGAGTTTCACAAGGTAGTGTGCTCAGCCCCATCCTTTACATACTTACACCGCCGATATCCCGTCACATCCTAGCAACCTTTGCAGATGACCAAGCAATCATTTCCACCGATGCTGACTCACTTACCGCCAGGCAAAATCTCCAACGGCATCTGATGGATACACAGCGTTGGTGGCAGTGCTGGTGCATTAAGGTCAACGAAGGCAAATGCTGTCATGTCACGTTCACACTAAGGAAGAAACAACCTGGCAGAATTTATTTTAATGACATCCCTATCCCAAATTCTGATTGCGTCAGGTACCTAGGCTTTCATCTTGACTTCCGTCTACAAAAATCAAGTTGGAACATGCATACAGAAATAAAAAGACAGGAACTAAGTAGGAGACTTGGACAACTTTAAAAGCTACTAAGCTGCAAGTCAACCTTAACTGTGACCAACAAACTTACCATTTATAAGACGTTACTGAGACCTATCTGGACGTATGGAGTCGAATTGTGGGGAACTGCTAAACCATACAACATCCAAAGAATACAGTCCTTTCAATCCAAAATCCTAAGAATCATAGTTGATGCACCCTATTAAGTCACAAACTCCTTACTCCACAATGACCTTAAAATCCCTTTAGTTAAAGACAACATTACAAACTGTTTTAATAAATTCCACTCTGGCCTTACTATGCATCCCAATCCTTTAGCCCAAACTCTATCCAATATTACCCATCCTGATAATCCACCACGTCGCCTGAATAGGAAATGGCCCCGTGACCTTCTCATTGCCAACACTTCATAAAAAAAAATAAAAAATAATAAAAAGAGAAATAGAGATTTAATAGAAATAGAAAATAGAGATTTAGGAGTTCTGCCATTAGGTAGCTTCTCCATCAAGCGAAGTACACGCTAAGTTCTTTCTCATTTTTNTGTTTATATGTTTTTATGTGAATATTTTTTTATTATTTATTTAATCATCTATTTTTTAAAATTAATTTATACTCTGAATATTAACCAGCACATTACTAGATACAAAATATCTACAAAAGTTGTGATTAATAAAGTATAATAATAATAATAAATAACTGTCGTTAAGTGGGTAGAACGGACATAGAGCAAATTTCTTCAACGACGGAACGGACCTAGAACAAATTTCTTCAACTTATTCTACCATTTTCAACATTCTAAAAACCATTAGCCCTCCTTCTCAATAAACCTGTCAAACATTTTTCCCAGTTCCAAAGTTACCTATTCCCAATAGTACCCTTCCTTTTTCCTTTGTCCTTTTTAATACCCCCTTTTGAAACAGGCCGCTTTCCCTTTTACCCTTACGCTTCTTACCTTCCCCACACCCTTCCACCTCCCACGTTGTTTCTTTGAAAAATTATGTTATTATTATTATTACTTACTTTCATGGCAGTGCAACTCACGGAGAGTCAGTGGGAACCATGTATCAGCAAATCTGACTTTCACATTGTTAATATGACGCGACCTTAAACGCGCACGCACGCACACACTCACACACACGCGCACGCACGCACGCACGCACGCACGCACGCACGCACGCACGCACACACACACACACACACACACACACACACACACACACACACACACACACACACACACGCACGCGCGCGCGCGTGTGTGTGTGTGTGTGTTGTTACGGAATACGAGTCGCTAATAATTAAGAACAATGAGATGAATTAAAGTTAATTTATTGCCACAAATAATTACCTTTACTTATTACAAACTAACCTACTGCAACTACTGTCCTTATTGACTGACAAATAAATTAATAGAAAATAGAAATTACTAACAACTAATAAATAATAAATAATAATTAATAATTTGTAGGAATAAATTAAATATGCTTATTTACAAAGAGACCTCAAGATAACTTGTTAATCACTGTCACTTAATAATTCGCTGTTGCCGAGGGCCCGGTTGGGTGAACCAGTCATATCTATATTGTTAAAGACTAGGAAAGCCTGTGACAAAATGGGAATATTTCCCATTTTCTATAAAGCCCATTTAATAAAGCCTGACCTGTATGGGAAGGTGTCAACTGTAGAATGCCACTTCCTTCTTATCTTTAGAGAAGGAAATTAGGGTTACATAGAAATCGCTATTAGACTCTTCTAGGCCTGCCTCGGACTATCCCTAAAGTTATAAAAGCGGCTCGCCAGCGGCAAAGTTTGTCTCAGCCAGTGTCAGTTTCCGCATGTCTCGAGTCGGGCTGGTCGTGCTCTTAGCAGTACCGATAACAGTGAAATGTAAAGTGACAGTAATTAGCAAGTTGTTTTGAGGCCTCTATGTAAATAAAGACATATGATTTATTTTTACACTTTTATTAAAGGACTGCAAGTAATTTATATTTTAGATTAGTTAGTTAGGGCAGTAGATTCGATTGTTAGCTGAAATTAGTAGAGGTACTTATTTGTTATAGTAAATTAACTTGTATTTATCTCTATTGTTATCTAATGTGCACGTGCCTGCTGCCTTCCACAGTCTTGCGAGGCCTGAAGACCATTCTGACCCGAAGTGGCCTCGTCCAGACACTTCCGCTGCCCCTTGACCCTCCAGGAACCCCCATCTTCCTCCTATCAATAAACGAGGCATTAGCAGTGCTGGATGGGAAGGTTCTCGTGAATAATTAAATATACAACTAGAAGTAAAGCAGACGGCGCTTAATTTCAATGTAAATTATTAATAATCATAGAGGAAGGTTAATTATACATCACTACGGCTCTCAGACAGAGGTCCCTTTGGCATTGCTGATGATCTAGTCAACACCAGACATTTGACCAAATCCGACGTTGACAGTAGATGCTATACAGTCATCTGTGACTCTTGAGTAGTCGAAAATTTTTGCTTTTATCATAAAAGGGTGATGCCACCCTCATAAGAAAATAAATTTCAAAATAAAGATGAGAATGTTGTTTTTTTTTAGAGATATATGTAGAATATGATAATAGTTTAAAAGCAATTGTACCTAAATTAAGAAAAATGTAAGTCTTATACGCGACTTTTAATGGACATTTTGATGTAGTTTTTCATTCATGAAAAATATCTGTAATGTGTGTCCTAATTTAGTATCTTAAATGATCGAAAAGGCAGTGGACACTAGGTCTTCTGCTATGCCTGGATGATCACGGCCGCTGTTTTGTTATTACATAGAATTAACTTTCCCCTGAACAGTGTAATTAATTACCCTTGTAATTAAGCGCTGTCTGCTTTACCCCCCGTTGTAAATTCCTTCCAATATTTAATGACCTACGAAGAAGCTTTCCCATCCAGAATTATCAATATCTCTTTTATTGATATAATTTTACAGATAATTCAGTCTTAATGATACTATTCTAATGGGCTTAAATGTAGAATATCTCAAATGAAATTAAAGAAAAAAAATCACATAATAAAAAATGACATAATAGCACTAGTTTAATATTACTCTGAGTATACCAATAACATAATATAGTTATTCGTTAATTATACTCTACTGCGTTGCCTACTTAAAATAAAAAGCCAAAATTATGCTCATTTAAATAATGATTGTGTGCGAGATTAGGTTGTGAGTACGTGTGATTGCTTTTATGTGTGTGTTCAAATATTTTAAAATTTTAATTTACATTAGCTCTCTGTTTTAGAGTGAAAAAATGAGAAAAATTAAAGTTATGTAAAACAAAAAGAGGAAATTTGTACTGGGAAGATGAGAAAATATTATAAAAATTAAAATTACACTTACAATCGCTCCACAGTCCAGAAAAGTAGAAGCCAGAGGAATGGAATTCTCCTCTCTAATTTACGTAGATTTCAAAAACCGAAGTTCAAAGTAAGTAAGATGGATAAATAAGACAGAAGAAACTCGATGAGAAGAAGAAATCATAGAAAAAATAAAATAATTTCGACAAAACCAAGTGATGCCGACCCCCTATAAATAAAAAACTCGTAATAAGAAGTAAATGAGGTTTGAGGGTTAACCTCGTGAGGTTTTTTCAAGAACTAAGTAACATAAGAACCCTATTTATTCAAAAGGGATGAATCCAACCACGAGGAGACATCATACAGTTATCCACTAAAGACTTGAATACTCAATATTTTACTTCAAGACTTAACAAAGGTTAGACAAACCATTTCAGAATATTTTATAAATCTAGCAATGTGTTATAATAATTTTAATTTATAACAAG
The DNA here is from genome assembly GCA_000696205.2 of Oncopeltus fasciatus. NCBI lineage: Eukaryota > Metazoa > Arthropoda > Insecta > Hemiptera > Lygaeidae > Oncopeltus > Oncopeltus fasciatus. The sequence goes on along the minus strand of KZ807644.1, from coordinate 193,985 downwards.
TTTAAAATTATCAGTATATTTCAAGCTCAAATAAAGTCTGACACCATCATTAAATTCATACAGCTTTATACATTTTCATTGTAGGTGAAATTCGAGTCAAACTGTTCATTAGATTTAGGGAGATAGGAACTCAGTACGCCGTGACTAACACTTTAATAACTCACATACACAGATAGCAATACATGAGGTTACGTTGCCTCTTAGATGTTTTATAATACAAAAAGTTTTATATTAAAATAATGTATAATATACATAACATATTATGTACTTCAACACCTTCCTTCATTGTTTAATCATAAAACTTTCACCGTCCATCTAACACAGTCCCAGTTCTTCATTAATCTTCTTTAGTCGAGGACTTTGAAGGGGCTTAGTAAAACTATCGGCTGTTTGATCTTGACTCGCAACTCTTCTTATTTTGAGTGTACCATATTGCACTTTCTCCCTAAAAAAAAAAAAAAAAAAAAATCCGTATGGATATGTGTTTTGTGCGTTTCTGTCATACCGGATTTTCAGCCAATTATATGGCAACATTATTGTCTGCAAACAAAATGCTTTCGTTATAGTTGGTGATTCCCTCTCAAAGTCTTTTCAGTCAAACCACTTCTCTGGTGGCCTCGGTTGCAGCAATCACCTCAGCATCGGTAGTAGAATGACTACAGAAGCCTGCCTCCTGCTGAACCATGAGTCAGCACCACCAGAATACATGCATACTATTCCTGATGTTGACCGACCAGTCAATTTATCACCTCCAAGATCAGCATCCGAGTAGCAATAAAGATTTCCCTTGCCATAGTCTCTTTTGTAGAGCAGTCCAAGATCAGGAGCACCCTTCAGATAGCGAAGAATTCTTTTCACTTTGCATACATCATTTTCAGAAGGATTGTCCAGCTTCCTGGATACAACACTCACAGCAAATGAAATGTCAGGTCTTGTTCTTGTCATTAGGTACATTAAAGAACCTTCTGTTTCGCCATAAAGAAAGTCCCTTTTGGATTTATTTAACATTTCCTTCCCTGATTCCTTACTGTCAACCTTTAAGATGGGAGTACTTACTGCCTTGCAATTATCCATTTGAAATTTTTTATGAAGCCTATTAATGTATGCATTTTGACTTATTTTAATACCTTCCATGCTTTGAATGATAACAAAACCAAGGTAATATTCAGCTGGCTTTGCAAACTTTTACCCCAAATTGAGTTTTAAGTTAAGCAATACTTATTTCAGCTTCCTTTTTACTTGATGAGTAATAGGTGTAGTAGTTAATTCTTGAAATATTACATCACGGGATTTTATGAGCTTATTATAAGACAGAACTCTATATCCATTTTCTCCATCATATCCCAATAGGATTCCTCAATGTGCCTTTTTATCAAATTTTCTCCTTTTAATCTTGGGAACATGCACTCAAAATTTAGATCCAATTATTCATAGATGTTTAATATAAGGTATTTGTCCAGTCCATAGTTCAAAGGGTGATTTTCCTTTGATAGAGGACACACCAGTTTGATTTAGGATGTAAGCAACTGCATTTATCATTTCAGTCCATAATTCTTTAAGCAATGATTCTTTTCCAGAATAAATAAGGGCTCTAGCAGCTTCAACCAACATTCTATTCTCCCTTTCTGCACAACCATTTTGTTCCGGAGTATATGGCATAGAGTATTTTACCTCAATGCCATCTGACCTTAAGATACTTTGCACTCTTTCATTGTTAAATTATCCAACATTATCACATAAAAGGGATTTTATAGTTTGTCCAGTTACTTTGGTTTCCATAAGAAAATCTTTTAATTTCTCAGATACTTCATGTTTTGCTTTCATGAAATATACTTTCCTAAATCTAGACCAGTCATCTTTAAAAACTACAAAGTATTTTAATCCACTTTTAGATGCTACAAATGGACCACATACATCTGAGCGTATCACCTGTCTTGGATTTTCAGCTCTTTACCTTTTACCAAATTTTAACCTATGAACCTTTCCATTAATGCATCCCTTGCACAATTTACCGTCAAGTGGAACATCAATATTTAATTCCCTTTTAATGACATCTTTAATGTGACATTTATTTTGATGAGCCATTCTTTGATGATTTGATGAGTAAATCATGTTTATTGAATGAGATGAATTGGTTACTTAAAGCTTTAGAATCTTGACCTATAGGGATAACTCTGATATTTAATTGATAAAGACCACCAAATCTTTTTCTAGAGCCTGATTCAAGAGTTTCTTTCCCTTCAATCAATCCACACTTGAGATTAGTAGATTCAAATGTGCTTTTTGGTCTCTGATCCAGAGCAGCTAGGACCAAAAATTAATTTTTGGAAATGGTAGGTACATACCATACATAAGTTAATATAAATTTCTTCAATATACTTCCCGAAAAAAATTTGGATATCAATAGATTCCTGACTAATGGCCAGTTATTATTACATGATCATTATCATTAAATTTATCATAAATTTTAAACCAACCCAATCTATGAGTAATATGGTGAGTGGCTCCATTATCTACAAACCAAGTGTGCTTATTTGATTCTGTCATAAGAACATCTAAACTAACTGTCAAGGGAAAAGTACCTTCACTAGAATTAGTTTGTGTACATTTAGCATTTGCTGGTTTAGGAGGTCTACCATCAGCAATACAAAATCTACATTTTTTAATAAAATTACCTTTTTTGTCACAGTTAGTATATTTTATTTGGTTTTTATGGTTTATCTTTATTTATTTTTCTACCTTCTATTATTGCCTTTGCATGTAAAACCTCTTCAGAAACATTTGCAATTAAATTTTCAAATGTGCATAATGTTATAGATACATCTTCTAAATTTTTATTTCCATCATTAATCAATCTCCAACCGTTGGTAAAAGATGTAAATGTTTCAGGAAATTAGGAAAAATAGGAAAAAATTAGTAATTAAGTGTTGAGTTTCAGATTAACCGTCACTTATAATGGAGGGTTTATTAATTATTAATAATATATCAGAATAATAATTTCAATGCTTTAGATCTAATTCATTCAGTTTAAATATCAAGTAATAGAGCTTCCACTATGATGGAGGTTTTCAGTTAAGCCTCTACACTGTGTACTTTTCTTCCACTATTTAACTTCTAAAATAATCATACATTCTTCTTCTGTGCTTGACCATGAATAAAAATTATTTTTTGTTGAGCTTTCACATATCTTTTGATGGCTTCTTCAGGGCTGAATGGAGAATGTTTCTCATAGTCCATTCTATCCTAAATACGTAAGTCACAGGATGAGCGAAAGCTTGGCAAAAAACATCATTCGACATGGTCATGCCTGGATGAAGAATATGAATATTCTGAGAACAGGAAGCCTACATGAATGTACTTAAGTATTTTAAATGTAACTTTATTTTAGTGTTGTTCTTTCAATACATTTATTCAAATATTTTGCCTGCTATAAAGAAGAACCATTTTTGACCAAACTAAGTTCACAGGTATATAATCACTCTGGTTTAACATATTTACAAAAGCCTTTGTGTGTTTTCATTTATGATTGCTTTTAACTTTTTCAAAAAATATATAATTGAGGCTAGTTAAACATCATTAAACAAAAAAAAATTCCAGTCCTAAAATCTGAATTTTGAAACCTAATGCTAAAAATTTTCATTTTATTATATAAGAAACAAAAGTGTGATAAATTTACATACCAAATAGTACATGAATTTTTTTTGCTTCAGGTAAGCTTCTATTCCTTTGGTAAGCAAACAGTCTTTCTTCTTTTATCTATGAATGCATGTAGCTAGTTTCATATTTGATAGGGATCAACCAAAAACTGATATTTGTGGCAGTAGGTGAACAGCTGCACTAATAACCACAGTTTTAGGAGCATATATTTATGTATAAATTTGTTTATTTAAAAAAAATTATCTAAAATAAAGTCATGAATTCTCCCAAAAATTGTAATTTTAAAAGATTTTCAATCGTATTTTAAAATTATATTTTTAGGGATTATGGTCCTATTTTTTCATGCCTTTTAATATCTTTAAATTATTTGAATTATATTGTTTATCAAATTTGTCATATTAATTAATTTTTTTAAATATAGAGACCCTCTGAATGTATAAAAGAGCCATTAGTTATAAACAAATGCCTAATTACTATGACAAATGATTTAAACATATAATACAAAAGATTTAAAGATATTCTAAGACATAAAGATGAGATATAATTCCATATATTGTCAAATTTTGAAATATAAAAAATTTCCAATTTTTAGGAGAGTGAATAGTTTAGTGTTAGTATTCTTTATAGTAAGAATTTGGACCTCCACAATAAGGAGAACACACACTAACACATATATAATTCTTATCCTTTTTGTTGTACTGTAGACAGGTATTTTTTAAAATTCTCCCATTTTCTTCTAGGTCAACTTCAATATCTGTATTCCTTTGAAATTCACTAAAGAGTCACACTTAACATCATTTTTTGGTCCAAACGTGTAGTTTGGGAAACTTCTTTAACAATCTAAACAAATGTTACTTTTTAATAGGAAGGGAGATAATGCAACCATTGAGTAATAATTACTGTTTATTTTTATTTAAAGAACAAAACAAACCATGAACATTTTTGTGCAAAGGTAGATTTAAGTTGAATATAATAATTAAACAAAGAAATAAGAGTAAATAGCAATATAAGATACAATATGAAATTGTGCGGAATAATGGAACTAATGAGGTTTATATTAAGATAAAACAAGAACAAATTAATCTTATATCAGTCTATAATTATTTACAATCTTTGAGGTTATCCTCAACACATATAAAATATGGGTCATACACACAATTGTACAGTACTTTCTACTAAAGGTGTAATAGGTTCTATTAGTTAAATATTAAAATTCACAGCCAACACATCTAATATATGACACAAGTGGCACCTAAGACTAGAGATCATCATAAGGGATAAACCTTTAGAAATTACAAAATAATAAATAAATATTAATTGGTGCCAAATTACTCATTCAAAATAGCATATTAATTTTCTTTTACAAAGAAGAGAAAAACTGGAACATAAAAGATCCTTATATTGTTTCTCTAAAAATAAAGTAACGCAATAATGGTCAATTTGGCAATAATTGAAAGCCAAAACAAAAGTGAAAAAAAGACCAAGTGGCCGATTCTTAGACTTAAATGGGAGCTATACTTGTATTTCTCAAGTGATTATTACAAGATCCAGGTATATAAATTCTACTCATACTGTTTGAAAACTAAACATATGGGATATTTACATGGTACCATATAGCTTTTTATTAAAAATACAGTATATGTACCTGTCCTTAAAATGTTTTATAGATATTATTCTACTGACGACTATTCAAAACATTGAATATAAATGCACACATATTTACATCAATGAATATCTAGGGCTTTTATTTCATTGTAACCCTAGTCAAAAACATAATAGTTATGTTATTATTCTTTGAATACCCTATCCATTATATTTACATTAAATTGATGGTTGACTACTCAAACACTTATTTCAAGTAAGTAAAATGAAATGGCTTGATTCATCCCAAAGAAATTCAGTTTGTTAACAAAATAATTTGATTTCTTCCTTAAATATTAACAAAAACAAATATAATTTGATCTGTGAAAAAATATTTAATACATACATGTAATTGTGATTTAATTTATCTGAAAATGTGCCCTTAACTATACAATTTAAGGACATGATGAAATTATATAATGCCATACATTTATCTTTTTAAATTATGTTTATATTTGCTTGAGAGTAAATAATATATTTTGTGATTTATTTTCAATCTTGCTGCTTCAATTTTTAAACACTTTTCTCAAGTAATGTGTTTATATATAATAATGTTTATATCAAAATTAATTTAAACTTTTTTTTATCTTCTTCCATGTGTTATTGATTTTATTATTGTTACTTTTGCAAATTATCTATACCTAAATATATCTGAATTGTGATAAGGAAAATCAAAGTCAATCTTTCCCCAGCACTTTAAGATTCTTGCTATGACAGTAATCTTAAGAATTATATATCTTAAACTTTAAGGATTAGATGGAGGATATATTTGCTTTTATACTTAGTCTGTTTAATAAACAATTATTCCTTTAAATTTAATATACACTGTTTTTAAAATTTACTAAAATGCAATAATTTTTGAAATCATAATATCAAGCTATTTCATTAGTTCTTTAATTACAGCTCAAGCAAATATTTTATTTTATATCTAAAAACATCTAAAATTTACATGCTTGTAGATCTAATTAAATACAATTGTTATACATAGTTCTTTATATCGCTGGGATTTAATTTCTTATAATTAACAATACATATATTTTCAGAGATGTATAATAACTAATGACATTTCAAATATAAAAATACATAAGAACACAAAAAATATTTTTTATCTATCCACAACTTCCAGAAGAAAGTAAGCTTATGAATTAAACATAAATTATCTTATCCTTTCCTATAAACATTTTTTAAATAAGTACTTCTCTACAGAATTCATTGAAGTTCTTATCAGAGTACTCATTGTTGCTTGACTTGTACTTAAGTGTAAATTGACTTACTATCCATCCCCCCAAAATATTTTTTAGTTAGAAGTCAAGTGATCAAATTATATTTGAATGTTTCAAATATGTTCAATCCCTGAAATATCTTTCTAGTTTCGTTATGTTTCCTTAAAAACCAATGATTTTATTTTCTTTCATAACCAAACATGTTAGTGCTAGTATCAATCACATTGCTCTTGCTATTTAGTTAAAAACAAATTTAATAATAAAAATTCACTTCATGGCAACAGGCCCTAATAAATAAAAAGTGAAACATATTCAAACAAGAGTTTATGAGAAGAATTTAAAGAATTTATAAAAATAGAAGAACTAATATGTTGTTATAATATTGTAATGAAACACTTAATTCAAAAAGATAATATAAAAGACCTAGTTATTCTATTAAACTAGATTAATAAAAAAAATCTAAAAAATGAAATACAATAAAAGCAACAATATAAGTACAATTTTTAAAAATATTAAAAGAATTGACCAGAAATGATGAAAATCTCAATAAAAGTAGAATAAAAAGAATGAAGAAAGATTTTACAAAATAAAATTATTACTAGTTATTTAAAAAAAAAAAATTTGTTTAGATATTTTGGATGAAGAACTTGCTTTGTTGGGAAGATATGATAGAAAAAGAATCAATACTCGAAATATATTTTGAGGACTCCGCAATCATTTACGGAGAAGACAGATCCAGAGCTCAAGGATGTCGATAATGTTAATTTAATGTTCTTTAGAATTTATTTGAAGTGAAGTATGATATTTATGAAAAGAGAAAAGGAAAAGACCATACTAATCTCATACCCAATTCAGACTAATATCTATACCAAAGAATATTTAAGTAAAATCCCATTGATTATCATATAACTGTATGAAAATATAAGAAAACTATGGTAATAAACATAATACATTATTCATTTATTGAAATAAAAGTTAATTTGGAATTAACATCAAAGTCAAATACTTTATTGTCCTCATTTATTTTTGTTTCAATTTCCTATGATAAAACTAATACTCATTAGAATAATTTAAATACATAAATTAGAAAAAAAGTACTAAAACTAATACATAAGAATTATGTAGCTTCAAATGACATTTATAAAAGAAAACCACAATAAAATTAGCATTTGGTATATTGGTACATGAATTCCATTTAGACTTTAATGGATTTCAAATATAATAATTATTTACAAACATGAAATTTTTAATTTCATATAAATCAGAGATATATTAGACATCATTTTTTCTTTTTAAATAATGTTATTTAATTAATGATTACTCTTCACATAAATTCTCTCAAAATTAGGAATGCGCTTTATAATATTAATAAGAGTTATTTCATTGTTTTTATTATAGAGAAAATGATGTGTAATAAAATATCCTAGACGGAGCAATCTCTGTATTTTTGTTTATTGACTGTCCACCAGTCAATTATTTCAATCATTCAACACATGCCTTTTTTTCTTTTTTTTTTAAGCAAATAGAATGAATCCTTACATGTATTGTTTGATCCAAAAACTTAATATTTTTTCAAACTTAATTATTTATACTTATAACTTAAAAACCATTCATGGCCAACAATGCATTTTATTTACATAAGAAAAACTAATTAAATACAATAAATATTTCTTGGTGAAATATGTGACAGATATTAATGAATATTTTTAAAATATAGTTACAATTAAATATCCCTAGAGTTTTCTTAATGAATAGCTTGAAAATTAACCGTTGTTTATATATCAGCATATAAGATTTGTTTGTAAACCAGTCGTAATGTGTATTTAAAGCAAAATATAAGTTATTTATGGAGTATTTAAATAAAGACGAATCACTCACTCATTGTTAAGCTAATTTAGCTGCATCAATTTTAATCTATTGTTTACATGAATGATATAAATCATATTGTAAGAGCTACTTCATGTTGATTAAGTAAATAGATAAATTACTTAATAGCTGAATGATTAATACCGCTCTATCCTTACAAACAAAAGCTGAGAGGGAAGTCTGTGTTCCTGATAATTAATTAAATATATAGCCTGCCAAAGAAGTATTTGGTCTAACAGAAAATTATTACTATTATTCATAGTTAGCAGAAAACAACACAAAAAATTCAAAATTCTCTGCTGTTGGGACACGTCTAACCCAATCATTGAACTTTTAAATTAATATGATAGTATAGTAGTTTCAGTGGACACGAAACTACTTAATCAGAGATATCATTTTGATTGAAATCACTAAGAATAATTTTGTTTAAATTATTATTATTTACCAGTTAGTTGTTCGATAAAACGTTTCTCACTTTTTTTTTTTTTNACACGTATCATAAAGAGGATAACAAAAATAAAAATGAACCTATATATGTATCTGATAAATAGAAAATCTACAAATTTTAAAACTGGAATTTAATAAGAGATAAAAAAAAATTAATAATTTTGCAAAAATATTTGGTGATGTTTGCTGCTATGCTTTAATTTTTGTACCTAACTTTTCATTAGATATTTGTTTATGTATATGAACTTGAAGTGAAGAATTTCCGAAATTACCCATTCAGTAACCTAAGAAAGGTTAAATGAAATGATAATATTTTTGTGGCACAAATTAATGTCAATTAAATGTATTATGAATTAATTATAATCAAATAATTATTTACCGAAGCCTGGATGTTCAAAACATTATTTATATATTTAATGCAATATTTTTTAACTTTACACCAATAGGATCTGAAATAATTGACAGAATTGAATTACATTTTTATTACTTGTACTTTTGATTTTAGTATTTGTGTACAGTATATCGAATTTTAATTCTAATTAATTAATTTTTAATTCGGTTTGGAAGGGGCATAAGTTCTTTTAAATAAAATGTTACAGTCGTATTATCATCTCCAAATGTCAGATATGCTGATAAGTGACAGATAATTTTCACTCATTAATTCTAATTTATTAATTTGTAAAAATAATCCAAGATTGAATTCAAAGTAATTGAACTCTATGCATACACTATTCAATATAATCTATTTTGAATTAAATCACCCTGTTAAGACAACTTATGGATATTTTTGATGAGATCGTTAAACAATGCGGCAGTAAACATACATATTATTTCATTTGATAAAAGTGTCATGGTGCTAAAAAGAAAAAAAAACAAAGAACTACTTTTAAAAAAAAGGAGTACATATGTAGGTACTCAGAGCCTACATAATATTATGGTTTGTGAGAGTGGGTTAAGTTTGGCAGGATCCTCCTTCATGATGAAAGACGGGTTTTCATTGCCACGGACACTCCTATTCGCTCTTGACTTTCATGACTGACTCGGCGACAGCTATCCACTCGTTCTTGGCCGCGTGGAACCAAGTGAGGCCGAGATTGTAGCGGCCGTTGAGGTTGGCGTGCTGGCAGTGGGAGAACCACCAGCCGCCCTCGTAGTTCTCAGCGCAGTGGGTGTTGGAGACGTCCCGGTCGGAGTCCTTGGCAGAGAACTGCATGCCGTTCTGGTAGGCGAGGGCATCCGAGGCGTTACCAGAGAAGCCGGAGACGGTAAGGGGGAAGCCAGCCTCGCGGGGTCCGACCGAGAAGCTGGAGTACTCGGCCGACCAGTGCTTCCCGTAGATGTCCACCATCTCCACCATGAGGCGGCTTCGGTTCTTCTCAGTCAGGAGGTGGAGGGCCTCGTTCCCGATCCAGAATTCATCTGCAAGCACAAGGAAGCCATTAAACCCGGAACTGTAGCGGATTTACCATCCTTCATTAAAATGAGAGTGTGTATGATAAATTAAATCTCGCAAGCCGTAGAGAGCAATGAGTGTAAAAGGGAAGACCACTAAACCTGGTTCTATAATGGCCGGAAAGAAAAAAATGGGGAGAAATACTCAGAAATCTCTATTTCATATCGCAAATATATATATATTTTTAAATGAACATTTATCCGATTTTTTAATATTAAAATTTTTCGAAACATAGATTTTGTAGCAGCGCTCTGGTCCGGTCGTTAAGGTACTAAACTCCCGAGCCCAAATGTCCCGAGTTCAAAGCTCGCAGCGCACAGCAAGTTATTTTCAACAATTCATGAGAGGGAATAGAATAAAAAAATCCGGGCCGGTATGCTTCCATTGAACAGATAGATTTTTTATTTTATTCCCTCTCTCATTAATTGTTTAAAATTTACGTGGGATACTAAACCACTCCTTAATTAATATTTATAAATGAAAATTAAAAAAAAAAAAAAGTAAATAACGAGAGTCGATAAATAGCTAGACAATGTCAGCTCCTTTGAGCAAAAGACGATGTATTCGTCTTTCTCGTGGGTTAGGCTCTCGCTAGTGTGTTGGGAATTTAATAAGTTATCTAGCTCGTCCCGGTGGTGTAATGGAAGCATACCGGTCGGGAAAGCAGGAGATCCAGGTTCGAGTCCTGGCTGTGACAGATAGATTTTTTATTCGATTCCCTCTCATTAATCGATTAAAATTTACGTGGATAATTAACCACAACTAAATTAATATTTATAGTAAGTTATTTTCTTTCTGTGCTTCTTTTTGTAATGACTCGGAGGATTCCTTGGGAACACCCAACCACAATTTGGCCCCATGGGGAAAAAAATCAGTCGGCCAGAGCGGTGTTTGTCTGCCGACCGCACGCTTCTCTAGAATAACGTGTGACAAAAATAAATACACCCCTGACATGTATTTCCCCCCCCAGCCAACATGGCCTGTTTTTGGACTGTTTTTATTTATTTATTTTTATTTTTTTGAACTCATAATTTTTAACAAACCTTTTCTTAGATATAATAAAACTTCTATATCAATATCAATTTTGGTTGTCCTCTAAATATCCCCTCCCTCTTAACCCATTTCAATAAAAAATAAATTCAACAGTTTGTAATAAAAAGCTTAAATAATGACTTTGGTTTCTGTATTTTAAAAATACGAAGGTCTGGCCTCTACTCGAAATTCTTGAATATTTCAATAATACGCAACATTTTGTTCTAAAATGTTAAAAAATATGCATTTTATTCAATGAAATTATAAACATTACGTTTCATTGTACTTTAAATAAAAATTACTAAAAAAAAATACAGTTTGTTATTTGACGGCTATATATGGGGTGAAATCTTTTTGAGGATTATTACCATTCAAAGGCACCAATTGCATCCAGTTGATGAACGCACGTGTGGTTTTATACTGTTCACATTTAATTAAACAAATAAAGCAGTACTTGTCGACTTTGTTTTACCTTCAAAGTATGAACACGTTTATGTATGTTACATAAACTATTTGTATTAGGATTGAGTTTGAATTTTATATAAAATTTAATAGTTGTGTTAAAATACGGAAGGCTTGCCGGAAATAATCTCTTGCACGCTCAATGTATAGACAATATTTCAGTTTTTAGATTGGAAATATTTCCAAAGGGTATGTTTTTAAGGTTTTAAAGATAGGCCAAAATTAATAATATTAATGTCTTCGTTTTTATCGGAGTTACAAAAAACGTTTTAGAATTAAATATAACTTTTCTAAAACTTAGATTTTATAAAATTTTGCGATAAACGCTTCACAAGGCAAATATTTACAAATATCATGTATTTGCATGAGTATTATCCCCAATCTTCTTTTCTGTCTAGTATAGAGCCAGGAAGACTTTCTTTCAATGGCATTCTCTGGTTTATATGGCCAAATGTCATTTGACATTTACTCTATTTCTTGTTCATCTTAATGAAATATGGGAAGTCTTTTAGATTGCAAAGCTACTGTATTATGGACTTTTTAATTATAAGTTTGAAGTATTATAAGTAGAGAAGTTGTTCTCTGAGACTTCCACGGTCTTAGTCAATATTTCTTATTCTTAAATAAATATCATTTCTATTGTAACCCTGAAGATGCTCAAAGCATGGTGGACGAAAGTTTGGTTGTTGAAAATAAAGTGACACGGTCCAAACCGGAGGAAAAAATATGAATAGGAAAGTTACTATAATTTAGAATTTAATAATGAAAAACTCTTAACATTTATTATTACTTATGTTTATAATTTAGTATTCTTAACCATAGATATTGGTAAAATGTAATTGTTTGGATTTTGATTTAAATGATAGTATTACAGAATTATTATATGGGACTGAAGAGGATAGATGTGGGGTAGTAGAATTTGTTGAACCACCACAGGGTTGTCCAGGGTGCTGGAAGGCCGGGGATGTAGCAAGGTTCCTTGGAGTAGGAACGATCGTCGGAGAAGAAGTATTGATATTTATGTATCCTGTTCAATCAAGAAGAAAATACGTATTCTCCAGCCACCCTTACGTTTGGTAGTGCAAGCAAGCAAACACCGAAAGTATTATTCGCAGGGCCTGATGGGGGTTGGTGGGACTTATAACATTTTGAATAAAACATTTGAGGGGGTATAACAATATTCTTGCAGGGATCTATCTCACGAGGTACTGTCATTGCCAAGGAAACCACTTCCAGAATTTGTAGACCAGCTGGCAGAGGCTCAGGCGAATAGCATACCTTCGAGCAAGATAAAAAAAAAGATAAGGTCATCAGGCAGATTTCCCTGCAGATGTTTCACTAAGATAGACATAGCAACAAAGAGTACATGAGAAATTTTACTAGCCGGAGTGAACAATGTGTGTGAAAGAGGATGTCACGAGATTATTTGGAGAGAAGATCGAATAATATAGAACATAAACTACTACTTTCTATATACTTTTTCTACTATAATACGAACAAAGATGTCTCAATCATAAAATTTATGATATATATCCAATATTTAATATTGGACATATTAATTAAATCTCCCTCGTCTGATTTAAACCAAAAATAACCTCATTCAAGAATTTTCAATCAAAATTATTGAAAATACCGAATTTGGTTTCTGTAATTTAAAAAAATGGGATGCCCTCCTCTACACTCGAAATTTTATTTTAAAATATTTTCCTTTCCTATTTTCCAACAGAATGTATTTATCGTAAATATTGAAAATTACACTGCACGCAAATTCGGTTCTATAAATTGTTTCATATCTGTGACAGTAACACATATTTTAACGAGTTCTCATATTGGTCCTTTTCAGCTTTATTTACCCTTACGAAAACTGCAAAAAGGATATTGATTAAGGTACGAAAAATAAAATATTTTGAATACCATGCATTTGTGAGGAGAAAAAGAGTTTAATCTAGTTTGGAGATAATAAACTCTCCATTATCAACTAAAATAACAATTACAATAATAAGAACACACAGGTCATATATGATGACAAGCAATTTTTGTTATTATTAACACAAAAATTTATCTTTTTACATGTCTCGTGAAACTATGAGTTATACAAAAAATGAACTTTAACAAAATTAATGACTGTCTTTTACTTGAAAGCCTTAAACAACAATGAAAGTGTTAGTTAATGTCGCTAGAACGTTCGGAAGAAATGGGAGATGCCAATTCCTCTTAGTTACATTCTTAAATATAGTATTCATTATGCCCCTAGGCCTAATGTTTAATATACACTTCTAGTTATATTCTCTGTCATCCTAATTAAAAGTTTTTATTGTGCATTCAATCTTAAGATATATATATACAAGGAGGGTTTTTTTCTTTTAACGAACCCTATTCCCAATTTTTCCGATGCAGAATCAGTAAAGAATAGAAAACATTTTTCAAATCACATCACTCCACCTACTAATAATTCTAACATTTAATTTATACATTAAAGTAATATGGGCACTAAAGTGGAAAATGCCACAACCTATACATTTCTATTAAACAATTTATTAAATAAAATATTTGAGTTAGAGCTCCGAGGTCCTTACGAATGATTTTATATATAAGGGCGATAAAAAAGAAGCTCTGGAAATATATATTTATTGGAATTAGATTAATAAATTTAGCCCAATTTTTTTCAGACAGTTAACATTTCATTATTGAAAGGAAACAATATATGGACCCAATCATCCCCTATAGGGACCAGTTTTTCCCTTTGAAAGAAAATAAAAGTTACTAGAGGAAAGAAAAATTGATAGATGTTTCTTCTTGCTGTAGGGCAGAAAGTTGGGGCCCGATGCTGAGTCATTACGTACTCCTACATAAATCCAACTCACCCCCAACAAATTATCAGGGAAACACGCTCCACCAATCTCAGCGGGTAGTAAATTGAGCAGAAGGGTGGTTAGGGATGGTCGAATGGAGGAGGGTGATTCTTGAAAGATTAAAGTAAAGTTAAAGATTACAGGCAGGATATCTTTAGCTAATGATTAAATACATTAAATGGTACCTATATATATATA